>WHYT01012702.1:0-57944 GCA_009806455.1 Tetrax tetrax | reverse complement strand
CTGGAGACTCTGCAAAGGCTTCAGACCAGTGTTTCTTTGTTTTTAATCCACACCAAGTCTTGCTGCGGCCCCTCCAGCTCCCTCAGGTGCGAGGGGCTGAGCTGGGGCAGCGATGTGTGAAATGGGGTCCTCGCGGGGTGATGGACGGGAGCGTCGAGGTCCCTTTCGGTGAGGACTCTGGTCAGGGAGCACGTGTGAGCTGTGTGGGCTGCTGAAGTCAGCCGTTCTTGCCCGCAGTCTGAAGTTTGCTTGACGCGGAGACCTGGAAGTTAATTTTTAACAATATAGTAGAAATTAAGGTGTCTTGCAGAAGTGGGGGTGTTAATCAGGCGATGCTGGTTTACATCCCAGGTCCCTGTTGATGAAGGGAGGTTTGGGTGAGGGGTGCCGGTCCAGACACTTCCCTTGGAGTCTGTTTTTGGAGGAGGCACAGGGCAGTGATTTAATACAGAGTATTGTTTAAGGACGCTACAAAAACAAGGTTTCAGCAAAAGATATAGAGGCACTTTATTGAAGCAACAGTGAGGCAGACAGCTTTTCAATTGATTTTTATCAGAGCACTTGCAGTTTCCATTCAAGGCTGTTAAATTGATAATAAATATGGTGGGCAGAGTCTGTTTCCAGAGCTGCTGTTTTGTTCCCCCCTGTTTTTTAAAATGAGAAAATGCCTCAGCTTGGGGGATGTATAAACACCTTTTTATTTTCCTATCCATAAAAAGCACTTAAGACCTTTCTTCAGGTTTCTTATATCTTAAGGCTTTTACGAGTCTTTGAATAGAAATGGTTCCTAAATAAATGAGTTGATGGCTACATGCAGGAATAGTGAGATGTATTACAGCGAGCAGCCCACGGTAATCCCGCAGGAGGAATTAACCCAGGCTTTCTCGTCCACATACACAATTTGCTTAAGTTCCTTTCAGAGTAAACTTACTACTTTGCTGTGCTCTAAGTAAAACTTTTTTTAAAGACAAACCTTTTCCCAACGCCAGAAGCCAATGTTTAAAGCGCTCACTGTAATGTTAGGATCTGGTACCAATAAAATTACGTATTTGCAGCATGCTGCTGGGGTCCGAATCATCTCTCTGTTCATTAATTGCATTATAATAAAATAAAAAGTCCTAAGAGAGATGCTTGCATCTACCCATAACCTCTGAAGTATTGTGCCCTGTGCTAAGAGAAGCTTTTCTCAGTACAAGTATGCAGTAACTTTTCTTGTTATCGGATGCCTCCAGCATAAAAAAGATGAATTTTATCTCTTCCACAGTGAAGAGGGCACAAAAAGTGCTCTCCTCAGAATTTAAGTACATTTATAGGTACTCCTATAGCTGGTCAGTCATTTAAAATCCAGCCCCTCGCTGTTCACATAGAATTGTGCTAGTTGTGCAAAAGAGTCTGATAAAATGTGTTTAGTTTTATGAGATTATTTGCATCTGCTTTCACTTCATGACAATGGATTATGTTGTAAGGAAAATCTCCATGAAATATGAAAATGGATATCTTTGCTTTTGAGGGAGCAAGTAAATACTGAGTCATGAATCTGGCAACTTGGAGAAACTACATACGTGTGTGAAGTTGGATAATTAGTATAATACCATTTAATACTGGGTTTCTAAGGCTGGATTTATTTTATAGGCACAAAAGCAGATTGTAGTTCATGAAGGTATTATAGCATGTATTTTTGAGTAATACAGTTTTATCTCTTCCAGCACGGTACGCTTAAATGTGTATTCCATGTGCTTCCAATATAAATCTATATGTGAGAGGCTGCAGGGTGGGGACAGCTCATTCCCGGTTTGATACTGCTCTCTTCATGTACCTGGCAGATTTTTAAACGGCATATTTAAAATATGCTTGACTAAAAACACAGTTAGAAAATCCAACTGATTTCGTATTTCATTCAAACCAATTCTCACCAAAAAGCAGCATGGCGTGTTTTCCTTAGCGGAATTAAAAACAATTTTAAATTAGTCAAACTTCCCTTTGATTTTGTAAGCTACATTGGATTTTTAATTAAGCATTCTTTGAAGGGGATCAAGGCACTCGGTAGCATTCTGGGTGATGACGGTCAGTAGAGGAACAGAAATTTTGGCGAGATGGCCCTTCCCGGGGAGGAAGCAGTGTAGTCCCTGCGGGGCGGGCGTTCGTCAGGGTTTGGCCTGGCGATCTCGTTCCTTGTCGGAGATTTCGTATTTGTCTCTGGGTAAATCATATCACACTTCATGTTTTGGTCTCAGAATCAGTGCGATGTATAGGCGATAAAAAGCATAAATGTTTACAGAACACGGGAGAAAGAAGCGTTGTAGGAGCCCGGGGAAGTTGTGAAGTGAGCCGGCAGGCCAGCCTGCGTGACGCCATTTTCCCTCGTACCATGATTCTGCACAGATCACCCAGAACTAGCTTTCTGTGTTTTCATTTGCATTCATCTGGGAAATCACTAGTTTTTTATGTAAAAGAAACTTGTTGCTGAGTATAAAAATCCTATCTAGCATAGATAAGCCTTATCTCCCTTATTTGCTTAGTCATTCTGCTGATGGTTCTCCACGATTGTTTTGCTCATTTGTTTCAGTTATCGTCAATGGGAAAGGGCTCTCTTAAAACTGATGATTTTTGAGCACAAAAGGTGCTGGTTTAAGTGCTTTGCTACAGCCTGATCTCTCTTCCCTTAGGAGCAGGCCGCTTGCTATGGATAAACATGCCGTTACCCAACTCATGGAGATCTTCCAGTCTGTAGGTCCTCTTCCCATTGCTCAAGAAGGGGAAATGCAAATAAACTCAGCCAGTCTGTTATTGCCAGCACTGTCTTTAAATTTAAATATGGTTGTTCTGTACCAGCCAGAATGATAAGGTAGGCCCATAATGTAGTAATTCATTTATAAATCAAGGATTAGGAAAGAAGAAAAGTCCGTGAGTGTATTCCCTGTCTGTGTTTGGGTAATTCCTGGCACGGCTATGTATAGACTATTTACTCCTGGTTCTGTGTCTCTCAGTTGACAGAAACCCTTTGGCAGCATCAGGAGACTCAAAAATTAGAAGATATTAAGAAGAAACCTGTTGAATAATTTGGTTAGTCCATAAGCCCGCTCATTTTTTTGAAAGTAAGCCAGCGTGTTCCCCAGCTGGTCCTCAGAAGCCTTCTGGGTTAGATTACTTTGGGAAAAATTTATTTGTTCAAATTCAGATCAAAGAAAACGTTCATAAAGTGAAGGCACAGACTGGTGTTATAAAATGTGTTTGAACCCCATAAACGGTGCAGAGCATTGGTTTCTTATTCTTGAGGCAAGAAAGACTTTGTTACATCCCAAATGTGGTCAGGAACGTTGAGAATACTGTCAATTGTACCTGTTGCATCCTCTGTATTTTCGTGGGACACAACTGAAAATTCACATTTCTTGCATAGCTCAGTAAATGCAGAAGAAATTTCTTTTTGAAGTCTAGTATTTCCTGACTTTTTTTTTTAACTTTAGTTTTGTCTTAGTTATAGATTTCTGCATTTATTTTCCTTTTGGAAGGAAAAGGGCATCCATCCATCCTTGCCTACACACACAAAAAGCTACCTTGAGCAGATTAAATAAATTGCAAACTTCAGCAGCCTTGACAGCAAATTTTGGAAGGTTTTTATACTGTTTTGGGCCTACAGGCTAGCAGTGTTTCCTAGCTCCCCATCACTTTGTCTTCTCCGACTAACGATACATCTGTATATTTTAAGAGAGGCACTTTACTAAGCTGTGATGACCAAATAATTACTAAATAGAGATTTTTTTTTTTTTTCAGAGATCTGTAAGGCTTTAATTAGCAATCTTGTCCAAAAAGTCAAGCCTGAAACAAGTTTTTGGCTGAAGTGATCCAGCGATGAGATACTATATTGTAACTCCTCCTTCCAAAACATCTCTCATTGTGCTTGATGCCATGGACATTTGTTGGGCTCAACACAAATGCTTTTCCCTCTTTTATGTGAAGCTGTAGAGAATCTTAGCTCCTCAGTGTTCACCAAAAGGCACTCCTATCCATTAACAGAGTGTTAAGGAATTTAACCGGTTCATTAGTTCCTAATTTAAGATTAGGAGAGAAAATATGCAAACTTTCCTGGAATATTTCATCTGGAGTGAGTCTGAAAATCGGTCTCTGCGTTGTGAGGAGTTTTTACCAGAACACTGTCTAGGATTTTCCTCAGCAGTTGTTATGGGCTATAGGTATGATAATAAGGTGATTGACAGTGAAAGGTAGGGGTGAAGCAGGATCCAGCATGTATTTGGTTTTGGGGTGCCCTTATCTCATGTTTAAGCTGTTGTAGTAAATAGCTTGGCGTTTTGATTATCTTTGAGCTGCCCTTTCTCTCCTGATTTTCGGTTCTTCTAATTAGAAGGGTATTTTAGTGAAAAGAGAGATCTCAGACCTTTGTGAAATTTTCTGCTAGTACAAATAATGGTAAATCTGAAATCACTTATTAGACAAGAAGTTGTTATGGCAACTATAAGATGGTTGGCTAATCAGAGAGTGAGATCAGTTTTTATTTACAAGTGTAATGAGCAATTAAGTTTGAGCAGCTGTCAGACTTGGAAAGTGATTAAAGTTCAGCAAACAACCCAAATGGGTCAGTGTTCAGTTCTGCTGGTTTTCTGACACTGCAGCTTGATTGTGTGTGGGTTTTACCTCCTATAATTAAAACTGCCTTTTAAATCCCCATCTATGCCAAAGACTTGGCGTAGCCAGTGAGTCATGAAAAACTCCTCTCCCAGCCATTGGCCTTGAGTCTTGGTGCAGCTAATGAGGTATTTCACGTGTAGCATCCCTTACAGCAAACCTCAGTTTGCCTGCTGGCTTGCAGAATCATCTCGAGGCTGTTGGTGATCGCCAGGAGAGAGCTGAAACGGTGCGGCCTCGCTCAGGCGAGCTTTGCACCTCCAAAGGGCACTCTTTCATCAAAGGCGTCATTATGCTGCTGTCGGTTGCTTAGGAAGCTGCCGCTTGGCTCAGGGGAAGGACGTGCGCGGTGTACATGAACATCAAACCCAAAAGAAGTTGAGAAAGTCTCGATGCGCTCGGAAACCTAAGGGAATGCCCAGGGGAGGCTAACCTCAGCCGGAGCTGGTGGAGCTCGGTCGTTCAGCTGGCCACCGGTGAACGAGGCCGGTCTGGCATCCGTGCTGGTACCCATTGCTTTCCGTAGCGGGAGCAGTGACTCTAACGTACATCAGTGACACGCTGCCAAAAAGGCTTCAGTAGGTTTCGTGTTTGTTATTCCGTATACTGTGACTGCTCCTGTGTTGTTGATCAACAACCTGCAATGACTGGAGAGCTGGTTCTCTGTACATTCCAGAAGATCATCTATGTTCACGTTGGAAAGTTACCTCCCCATCCATAATCGGCAGTTTTCACCGGATCAGCCCTTTTTATCTGCAAGAATTTGCTTCTCTGCTGCCTATGATAAATAAACCAAACCGTTTGTAAGCCATGCTCAAAATCTGTGTTCTAGTTAGAATTTTAACCGTCCAAGGACCAATACAGTTATTTTCCAAAACAATGCTGCAGTCCCCTGATACATTCATGTTGTTTTTAATTTTACCACACTAATAGCGTCATGTAGTGGAGGCGTTTGCAGTGGAACGTGAAATGTATTGGAACAGTTCCTGACCTAAAGATTTTACAAAGTCATGTGACTGGATAGCACAAGCTGGTGAATGGGGACTTACAGGCAAATTAAAATGACAGTCTCAGAAAGAGGCATTTGCATACTTGATCTAAACTTACGGTATTTACGTTTTCTATTTATCAGTCTTTTTCAGGCTTATCTACAGCAGTGGCACGTAGGAAACAAGGCTGTAGAAATGGGCAGAATTTTTAACAGGGTTATTAGAGACCAAGAAATCCACATTTCTTAGCCCGCACAAGACGGAATTGCGCACACGTATCTTGTTATTCTTGTTGCCTGATTTGCACTCAGGTTTCCTGAGAAGACCGTTCGGGAGGGTTTAGCCGCTAAGCCCTTGCAGGCAGAGCAAGCTTGGCTTGTCGGAACGGGCAGCTGGCCATAGAGCCCTTCAATGACAGCAGCGTTGGCAAAAGTGATTCCTGTTACCTGATGGAACTGGAGCCAGCTCTCCCCTCTTCCCGCGGTGAAAACGCTTAGCGTACTCCAGACGCTGATCTTGGAGCCACGGAGATACTGGAGAATTGGAATGGGATCGGAGCTAGCTGCCTCTTCCACAGGCCTGCTGTCATCTCGTGGAGCAGTGTGAGGGAAGGCTGCAAAATGGAAAAGCAAACTGAAGCGTTTCACACCAGAAAACGTGAGCTGTCAGCCCTCAAAAGCTGCAGACTCCTCACTGCCTGGTTGGCTTCTGTGGGATAATCGTGGTTGTCCAGAGGACACAGCTCTCACCTTCGTAGCTGCAGATACAGAGGAGAGCTGAGTGTAGGAACGTGCACATGAAATAGTCTACGGCAAGAGTTGTTTAATTTAATTCATAACGCATTTTAATTATCATGTATGAGCATTTGCTTAAAAATCTGCTGCAGCTAGGGAGTAAACTTGTTATTGTGACTGCTTTCTTTTTTGGAATGAAAGATTTTGCCTTTTTTCTCCTCACTAAATGTAATTAGTGTTTTCAGTTGATTTTAAGCACGTGAGAATGTGGGCAAATGACTTTAGAAGCAACCTGTAAAAAAGAATATCAATAATACTAATGTAGGAGCCTGATGGATTATCTTTGCTGTATACTTTGTTTGCAGCAAACAACATGTTAGGAGTGAGTGGGTGGGAGGGAGAGGTTTAAATATATGGGGATGGATTTTTAGAGTTTGCAGCTGACATGGATTAAAAATTCTTAGAACATTTCATCCATGAAAGGCAATTAGTTTTATTTTATGAATATGAAAAGCACGTAGCTTGTAAGTACTGGAGTGAGGTCCCAAGTGAGTTATTAGAACTTGCTTTACTCATGTAGTACAAAATTAGCCATCAAGAGCTGATAGATTTCAAATATAGCTCACTGACACACTGATCATCCATAACTTTTCATAAAGACTTTTTTTTCAGTCCCACCTGTAATTACTGGATGCCACTGAAGTCCCGAACGGTGCGGCTGGTCACAGATCAGGACACCTTCTTGCTCTTGATGGTGCTTGCAACTTTTTGTGCAGCCGGGACATCGAGTTGTAATACCGCACTGCCTGCGGTTCCGCGTGGTAAAGCTGCGTCTGGACGCGCTGAGTATTCCTCCTCCTCTCTCTTACCTCCTGGTTACATGCATTCTTCTGCTTTGTATTGCTTTTCTGCATTTTGGGGGGAATGTTTTAAAAATCTGTTTGCAACAGTTTATTTAAGGAACTGTTGTACTGGCAACTCTTCTAACTAACAAACCCACTGTAAGAGAGCCGTTAGGCGTACTCGTTAATAAAGAAGTTGAGAAATAAATCACTGCTTTCAGCTGCCCCTCCACACAGATTTGTAAGTTAAGGCTGAGAAAATGAAAGGCATCTATATTTTTTTTTAGCAGTTGTTTTTTGGCCTTAGGATGAACTCATGTACATGTATTAAATAGTTGTTTAAGAGCTTTTTTGGAATATTGGGGTTGTCTGTAGTGAGTTGTCTTTTTGGTGAGAAAAGCTTCTCAGCTATTAAGGGGCATTTGGAAAAAGACTGTTTTTTCAGCTTCTTTGGCTAGTTTCTTTGTCTGGGTTGGGTTTTTTTTGATGGGGGAGAGCCAAAGACTCAGCTATTAAGAATTTTTGTATTTCTAGTGTTGGTGAACAGGTGTTATTCATCCAGATGTCAGTATTTTAATATCTGAGATTCTCAATTAAGGAACTGGTAGCCTCAGTTAAGGAACAAGGTAGCCCTTGTAGTAGGCTACAATCCAAGTTCTGCCTGTGGAGATGACTGAACGTGGGTGTGATTTGGCATAGAGCATGGGCTGCCCTACTGTGGTCGGAGGAGGAGGAGATCTAGGTAACCATCCCAACGCAGTGACCTGCTTGAACAGCGCGGTGCCGATAAATTCCCGGAGTCATATGGACAAGGCGTAGCAGTCGCAGTCTAATTCAGAAAAGGCAAATCCGAGGGAGAGCGTTTTGTCACTTGGAAGGTTTTAATTTATGCTTTCGTGCCTCTCATCTAGAGAAGAAAGATGGACACTCAGAGAGTGATAATATTAGACTCCTGGAAGTGTTGGCTAATAGATCACAGATGTTTGCGAAGTGGCGAGCCATCATCTCCATCAATACAGCACCGTGGGGGGACAGTCTGTCATGAGAGGTGACACGTCATAAAGGAACATTGATTTGTCGCTCCCCTACAGTAAATCACACAGTAAACATCTCCACTCGAATCCATTAAAATCCATTACTACAGGATGTATATTTTAAAACTGCTTTGACATTTTTGATTGAAGGCTTTAGCCTATTGACGTCTGACGCGAGCAGGTCCTTGTTTGTCAATTGTAGAGCGGCGCCGAGCGTCGAGTATCGTGGGTTTGCAGGGAGATGGGAATCTGGCCAAGGTCACGGCTGAAAGAGGTGAGGAAACGCGCAGCGCAGGCTCAGTTTTAGGGAAAAGTGCCTCCGAATCGTGCCAATGGCTTAATGAGCTGGGAGCCGCTGCCGTATGACCTAGCCGAAGGACAGCTATTTACGGTACATGGGTCAACACGCTCGCTTTAATGAGCGGAGAGTACATAGGAGGAAGTTTAGATTGATTTTTTTTTAGCGCTGTATAGAACGAGTAAGGCAGAGGGATTTCACTTTGTTCTACAGAAGCAGTAGTCTCTCTCTGCCATCTGTTTTGAAAGAGTGCAACTTACGTACCCATGTCATTTGGTGGAGCGTGCTGCAGGCAGCAACAATTTCTGCTGAGGGGGGAACTTCGGTGAGAAGGTGCGTAAGAAAAGTCTTTGTTGTATAGAAACACAGTGTTCTGCTTGGCACCCAGATTCCAAGTGCTTCTAAGGACTATGTCCAAGCCATCATTGTGCCTGAGATGAACAGAAACCGCCTGGACTGGGTTGCCACGTCAGGCCATTTCTGTACAACACAACAGCGTGTTACTGGAAGGTCAGTCTGGTTTTACAGCCTACAGATGCGTCGAGACCTATGAGATACAATAAACTAAGTGAGTCAGGCTGATATGCTTTCTTGCCTGCTCTGATATTACTGGGATTTTTGTTTTGTTTTCCTTCTTGTTTAGGTGAAGCTCTGATCTGAGTATGAAAGAAAAAATTGTTAATATTTGTTTAGTATGTATTAATCCATTCACCTTGCTCTGCTCCTGGAGCTGCTGCGCAGCTCTGCTCAGTTAATCAGCTGTCCTTTTCTGCTCCTGAGAGGCTGAATTTGTGGGAGATGTTGGGCGATGTCTTTTCTGCAGCGTATCTAAATCGTGGGAATGCTGTGGCATAGCTGTGAATACCATGTGGTCCTTAAAAAGGCAAGTAATTGCGTATTACATATTCATGATTGCAGGTAAGTGTGATCTGGAAAGCAGGTTTGAAGAAGTTAGGCATTTGGACGGCAGCTTCAGAAAGAAGAAAACCTGAAAGTTAATTGGAGAAAATGACGGTTCCCAGTTTACCGCTGTGCCTTCAAACCGCTTTCACACTAAATACTCGTTATGATTGCACATATGCATGTCCACAGCTTCTCTTGTTATTTTATTTTAACGTCGACTCCGCAGTCGTTATAAACTATGATTATGCATTTATTCATCCCCAGAAACTTTGGCAAAACAATGAATGGAGGATAGGAGACTTCATCCCAAGGAGTTTCGGCGTAAGCATAGCTGAAATCATTTGGAAAAATCACGACGGTGAAAGCGGGTGACCAGTGCTGCAGCAGTACAACCCAAATCACGTTTCTCTGTAATGCCTCGCAGTTCAGATTGAGCCCGTTTGTTCTAGCTGACTGGCTTTTTCTTTGGAAGTGTGAAGCTCAGCGTTTTCAGAGCAGTGTGAAATAAGGAATGTAGAGAAAGGACTTGGAGCAGTGAGGTGGCTAATTGAAAAATGCTATTGGAGCTGTGCTTTCTAACAAAGAAACTGGCAGGTTCTTATGAGTAAGTCACTTCGGAGTTGAGTTTTGATCTTGAATTTTGAATGAGTCACATTTATTTTTTAATAGCGGCGTTTTGATAAAAAAGAAAAACCTCCCGTTGGTTACCATAATGTCTAAGTGTCCGTGACTGTCCTTCTAAAAGCAAATATAGAGAAAGACTAGACTAGAAGAATAGACTTTAGGTCCAGGAGTATCCAAGTGTGTTATTCTGTTGTCTCTCTGTCTTCCAAGTGAGATGTCTTCAACTCAGCAGCCATGCGAATGCTTAGGATCGTTATTCTTATCTTCATTTTCCTTGGAGAGCTGAAATATGTTTCTGTGGCCTCTGTGTGGTCTTTCCCCAGGTCTTATTGACGGCGCTGTGCAGGTCATTGATGATTTGTTGAATCCAAGAGAGACAACTGCAGTCACAAAACATAATGATGCTTTAAAGCACAACCATTCTGTAAGCTGCAGCTCAGAGGAGAGATGTTATCGTCTCGTTCAATAGCTTATTTTTTTTTTTTCCCCCAAAGAATTTTGTCCATTCCATAACAGCATTTTGCATTTGACCTCAGCTGATAGCCCTTGCTTCTGAGAGAGCTCCACTGAGCTGAAGGGAGGGAGACCAGTAGGATGGAAATAAAAGCCTGCTAATGCTGTAGCTTCTTCTCTTCTCTGTCACATATTATGCAGAGTGAAATATAACACATCTGACTGTTTGATTTGCTAATTTCAGTCTTGGAGCACAGCTGGTAGGCAGGTGGACTGTTAAGAGGCAAGAGAAAGATCTAAGATCTGCGATCTTCTGAACTTCCAAGCAAAAAAAAATTTGAAAAAGATGTTTTATGCTGCTTGAACACCAAACGCTTTTGGAGGGGAGGGGAGAAATTTGGAATCTGAACTTTCTTGCTTTTGGATCTCTCTAATATGGTGTGTTGGCGTGCATGCTGCTTGCATAAACAGAAGGTGATTTTTCATGTGTAATTCTTCCCAAACGTATGAATCGAGAGTCTCTGGAGCAACATCTGGAGAAGTCCCAAGAGAGAAAACTGTGATTTCTCTGAACACAGAAGACGAGATTCTGGTATTCAGACAGAAAACAGCGCAGTTTTTTCATTTTCTTTTCATCTGATTTGTAGCTAGGGCAATGTTTAACTTTCACTTTTGCCTTTTCTTCCGAGAATATTATGTGACACCACCGTCACTTACTGGTGCTTACAGATAGACCTTCTGGGGAGATTTCTACCCTGGTCGCGCCCGCTGTTGTCGTTCAGCTGGAGTAGATGTCCTCAGTGCTTCCAGCGGCCAGTTTTTCAGTCTCAGCTGTGTTAGCATGCGTACGGTACGTGGGTTACAGGGCATGCAGCGTTCAGCTTGTGCCGTTGCAATCCTAACGAAAATCTCCAGGCTCGCTCCTTTGGCACGGTCGCTGTAATGGTCAGAGACGAGCGTTGAAAGGGGCAAGCAGGGACGAGCGAGGAGTTCTGCTTTATCTCATCCAGATGTGAACAAAGTATAATTTTAAGAGTGTTACCAACATTGAGCTGTAACTCTGAAGCAAAAGTCGAGTGAGCCAGAAGGGCAGCTTCTTGAGAACAACCAGTGTTAGCATGGCTTTGTTAGGTGACCTTTGAGCTGGGTTCAAGAAGGCTGGTAAAAGTTGTTCTGTTTTTTTCCCCTCAGTTTAAAAGAGCGTTTCTGTCCTGCCCTGCATAGCCTGCTTATTACGTGGTGGTTACACGACATTTCTGACTTGATTTTCCTGTGGTGACATCTCTTGGGTGGGAGCAGGTTGCTTGGGAAGAGGCTTGGCTGGGAGGGCGTGAGCACGGAGGCTGTTTGCACTGAAAACTGTGGGCTACTGCACAGCGCCTTCCGAACGCCAGGAAACGCACACCATTCCCCTGCGAGCAGGGAGATACTGATATTGCCGTTAGATCTAACGAGAGTTAGAGGTGTGAATGAAAAAATAGCACCGTTTTTTCTTCTTCTCTTTGCAGACTAGAGATAAGCTAATCTTTGTGCGTGCAGGTGCGGTGTCCAAGGGCTGCAGCGTGTCGCGCACGGAGCGCCAGGTTGCCTTTCTTTCCACCGAAACATTTACGCTTTAATTTGGGGAACGCGGTGGGAATCGATAGCGTCTCGTTTCCGAGGGAGACTTTCTGATCATTGCGCTGGTGGTCTCACATCTCCGTGTGAGACGCTAGCGCCCGGCCCCCGCTGCGGTGACGAAGGCGGCAGTAGCACGGCGCTCGGAGTTGCTCTCGGATCAGAAGCTGCGCGAGGCACCCTTGGCACCCAGGCTGGGAGTTGCCAGCCCTTTTGTTACGCAATTAAACCACACCATAAACACTTCAGTTCAGTGCGGGGAGGGGCAGACAGACTCCTCCGCGTAGCCTTTTTCCTTGTCTAATTTAACGTTCCTTATGTCACCCCAGATTCCTCTGGTCACGTTCCAGAGCCCTCGTGTGAAGTAGTGCCATTTAGATGCCTTTTAATGAGGCTGAGAGAGATTGAGGAACTGGGGACTCTTTTAAAGGGGATTTGCATTATTTGCATGCCATTCCTTCCCAGTTCTGCGATGGTTTCCAAAATCTGTTTGATCTTGTCAGTGGTATCTGGTTTTATCTTTGAGGAGGAGCCTCAGAGAGATGCATAGCTTCCATGCATCTGTCCAACAAATGTCCAAAATGTCCAAGGAATATTGCACAGGGTATTGAATATTTTTAACTTACTGTGTTTTGGATATGTTGGGCAGGGATTCTCCTACAGACGAGTGCAGGCAGAGCTGTGTCACCAGAAATGCAGAACTCCAACCTGCTGCGTTTTGGATCTGGAAGAGCTCTACAGGCTTTCGGTTCGTTGCAGCGTACTAGTGTTCTTCAAACGAAGCACAGCCAAGCCCGTACGCCTTCTCTGCAGCCGGTTAACTCCTTTGTAACAGCTGAGAGAGCACTGCAGCAGCAAATCTGTGTCACACACCCTACAAAGGACAAGTGACTAGAGATGACAAGAGCTTGTGTGCTCTCTGTCGCTGAAGAAGAGACTAAAATTAGCTTCCGACTCTTATTCGAATTAAAAATTACCCAAGGGGAAAAGATCTAATTCTCCAAAAGACAACTGTTACATCTTAAACCCACACAGTCTCAACGTTGTATTACTCCAACTAAAGAGCAGAAATGCAAAAATTAAAAGGCGCTACCGAAACTTTTTGGGGAGAAAGGGGATTTCTTTTTCCTTAGTCTGTCTCAGAAGGGAGATAGGAGTGAGGTTACTGGGGACTCCAGACCTATGCCACCCTTCATGCAGTGCTGCAGCAGCATCTCTTCACTCTACTGTCTCCAAAATGTCACAGTTTTTAGCTGTGCTGTGGTGCCATGTATACATTTTGTCAAAATAAACCCTATCTAACGGGGTCTTTCCAGACCAGGGAATGAATTGGCTGCTAGCACAACCTTGTGCAGGATCAGCATTTTCCGCAAGCGTTTAGAAAAAGTGAGAGCAGAACTGGAGAGCACGAATGTTGCTAAGGCGCTGCCTGATGCCAAATGCTGTCAAGAGCACACAAATTTGTTAGTATAGTTTTAGGTTAAGAAAACAAATCATAGCCCCAGATTGAGGAATACCCTCTATTTAAGGTGTAGTCTCTCGTTTTGCAGCACTGTGCTTGCAAATCCTTTGCAGCTTTGGAGATCACCTTCTCCAGCAGACGTAGTGATTTTTTTTATTGTATCTCTGAATATTAAGGGTTTTTCTCTAACGTTAAATAAAATATTTTCCTCAGCAACAAGGACTATATGAAGGCAGATTGCATTCTATAGCCATAAAGCCTTATCTACAGTATAAGAACAAAACACAACTAAAAAAATGATTGTTACAAGTAGCTTTGTACAAAGATGAATTCCTGTATCCCAGAAAGCATTAAACAGCTCTGCAGTCTTCCTTAGCCTAAGTGCATAACTGAAAAATACTCAATAACCTGTCCAGTATTTTTTGGAGGTTTTGGAAGCCATACATCTCCCTGAGGCTCCTCCTCAAGCAGAAAGACTTTTTGTTGCCAAAGTGGTGAACTCTACCATGAGGTGGTGATGGCTGAAAAAGACCCAGAGGTGAAGATGGCACAGCTGAGAAGCCTGCAAAGAATGATCTCCTGTTCCATAATCTCCTTTTCCATGGTGTCCTCTCCATTCTGGAGATAGATGGCTTCTTTTAAGCACTCTCAGCTTGGATTTTGCAGAGCTGTCTGGTTTGTTTCAGACTTGTGTGATTACTGTCCTTGGTGGAGCTGCATTGGCCACGATTCTGGTGTAGACAAGTCACCAAAACTTGAACATCCCGTCATTATGGCTTGTGGGCATCTATATCCTTGGGCATGGTGATAGAAATGTTAGTGGGAAAACCATCGTTGGTAAACAGAAGAAGAGAGGTGTGAAGTCCTTGGAGCCTGGTGTTCTCAAACAACATGCCTTGTTCTGGGGGACAGATTGGGGTCTGATGTAAAGTCAGAAGGACAATTGGGGAAGATGGTACCTGTGGTTTTGTTTCTGCTTTAAAATATTTATAAATTTTTTTTCTTGGTTTATTTTGCATTTTATAAATGCTTTCGTTTACCTTCCAACGTTGGATGGCAGAGATCCGTGGAAAACCTAGACTGATTTAGCGAAGGCCACATTTGGCTGGAAGGTCCTCTTTGTAGGTCTCTCTGGCGACAGGCTTGACGTTCGACTCGATAGCGTTTCTGAACGCGGGGAGCGTAACGCAGATAGGGTTTGAATGCTGCAAGTGAGAAGCGTGAAAAATTCAGGGGATGTTCTAGGCACCACTAGGCAGAACTGTATTGATTTAGGAGGAAATCCCAAGGAGGAAATAGTTCTTGTCAACTGATTACTTGAAGTTACGGTTGTGCTACTCTTGCGGACATCTATAAATTAAACTGCCAGCAGTTGGCATCTGCCATTGTCACAGGGCTGTAAGTCATCCTTACGTCCGCCCCGTAGAACTTAGGCTGATGCCGGAGTGACTTACCTGCCACGCACAGGTGAGGGAGCGTTTGGGATTCAGGAGGAAGGCGGATCCTGCTCAGGGATGTGTACCGGCGTGGAGAGGATCTCAGGGACATAGCGTGGGACAGAGGGCAGCAGTGCCCAGCCCCCTGGCAAGCAGATACTGAGGGACCGTGGTGCAGGAGTAAGAGTCCTGGGCAAAAGGGGGTGCCCATGAATGACACAGCGATCTGAACTGTCATGTGCTAAATGTTTTCACATGCTGGTGCTTCTTTTCATGCTGAAATTCTAGACTTCCTTCAATTCTTTCACCAAGTTGCTATCTTTCCTCCCTCAATTCATGTGGAGGTATTATCTACTAAAGCAGAGAGGAGGTCTCATGTTGATTTTGGGCAGATTTTCCTGCCTCATAACTTGCCAACAGCGCAGCATCTGAGAAGTTTAAACTGGAATTAGCTGACATTTTCCTACTCTCCCAGGAATTCAGGAGTGTTCGAAGTACTGCCCATCTACATGGGCTGAAGGTAGTGAACTTGAGGGATAATTGATTCTGTCTGGAAACCTCTATGGTGATCCCTAAAACCAGGAGGGAAGGTTTGACATCGCTTAGAGTCAGTGGGGAAAGGCAGGACTTCTTTTCATCTTTCTTTTACTGGATAGTTTTGGCTCAGAGTGACTGAAGATGGATTGAAGTACCTAAACAGGAAGATGTGAAAAGGTTTAATTTTTTTTTTTTTTTTCACTTTACAGAAAAGGCCACAGATGGCTCTCTGCAGAGTGAAGACTGGACACTTAACATGGAGATCTGTGACATTATCAACGAGACAGAAGAAGGGTAGGTGCTGTTTTAGCAAACTTTGACAGGTTCATCAACACAATCTTCATCCAGTCCTACTCAGCGTGGGAGGGAGGTGTGGAGTCTGGGGGCAGAGGCTCACAGTTTGAATGCAGTTGCTTAGCTCTCCTGCTGCTTAGACATGTCAGAAAACTACTGTATGGTGCAGTGCTTTCTGTGGTCGGTCCCTGCTTGGGAGGGCTGGCGTGAAAAACACGTTCTTGGAGAGGGTACTAAGTTTGTACCTCTGGGGTTCTTGTTTTCAGCAGGTGTATCACTCCTCTGTGCTGCAATGCTGTTAATTTCAGCCCTTTGAATAGGGAACTGCTCTGGTACCTCTCCGTCAGCATCAGAAAAGCTGCGCTGCTCACAGTTTACAGGAGAACTGATCGCTGATCTTGTGCCCTGGGCTTTTTTTCTGAATGGTTGTCAGTTTTTCCTGCTTGATCATCAGCCTGCCTTTTTTGAGGCCTCAGGCATTGCTCTGGTCTTGACTTCTATGATGTCCTGTCTTCTCACATAATCCTACATGCCCCTGGTTTTGCCGTAGTCAAGTTTTCTGAAGTCGACGCACATGCTTATGTCCAGCTGGAAGTGGTAGAGGATTCCTTTTCCCACAGTATATGGTGTTTGAAAAGTGTCTGAGGTGTCTTTTAAAAATGGTGTGTTTCTCCTTCAGTCCAAAGGATGCCATTCGAGCACTGAAGAAGAGGCTGAATGGAAACAAAAATTACAGAGAGGTCATGCTGGCGCTGACGGTGAGTGGGGGCAGGCTGGAATGCCTCAAAAGGGCAGAACCTTTTTCTTTTGTCATTTTTCTTTTCCTGGCACTCTCTTAAATGTACACAGTGTTTGCTTTAACAGCCACTGCTCTCCCCTTTTCTTCTTTCCAATTGCCTCCTCACTTCCTTGGGAAGAGTTTCTGGAGGCTTTGCATAGAGTTTTTCTGACTTAATTGATTTCTGCTTTTTTTCTGGGCTCTTATTCATCCCAAGTACTGACTGTGGAAAGTTAAAGTAGCCCAAATGGGTCTGTGTACCCCTTGGGGCTTTCCCTTCTACTCTCATCTCCCTGTCTCCTGCTGTTTCTCTACTCCAGGACAACAGCTGTGGGCATATCTGCAAGTGAGGGTGATGAACTTGCCGTATTTTCAGCTTCATAAGTAGCTGGTGCACCATTTCCCATGTGAATGGATCTCTGTAGGAGATTTGCATTAACTTATGCTGATCTAATTTCACTCAATAAAGTGTAAATTATATTCTGTGCGTTTAGGCAGCACTGCTAAGGTGTGAGATAATTTGCCAGTGACCTTTCCTACTGATTACTTTAGCTAGGGGTTTCCTGGGTAATGCAGCGCTCCCGAACGCGCGGTGCTGGGCGAGCTCTGCGCCGCAGCGGGCTGAGGAATGAGCAGCAGTAAGCAGATCGAGTTATAGTGCTGTGGCTAGGTGATCTGTACGATTCTTTCACACAGCTCTTCTTGCATCTCCCTGACAAAGCGTGACTGTACTTTCTGTCTCCTTGCCGTTTCCTATCCTGGATTGTCATTTTGACAGCTTACCAAAGACCAAACCGTGAGATTAGCCATTGTGCAGGAAAGAGCGAAATTCATCGGGAATGAGTCCATGTCATCAGGGCTGATGAAAGCAGCTGAAGTAGGAGAATAATTACAGACTCCTCAGATACGGAGTCGCAGTGGTTATTAGGCATGGCTGTAAGGAAAAGTGACGCGTTGGATTTATCTCCATGCTAATCATGTTCTTCAGAGAAAAATCAACAGCTGTTCTTCCATGGCAGTTGAATGGCAAGTGGAAGGTGCCTCTAGCTAGGTTGTGGGGGGAAAATGTGTCAAAGTATAACCTGTCAGAGCATTCACAAGGGAGTGTTTTGAATGAGTGAAGATCATTCACCTGAATTCCCAACTCTGAAACATGGCTTATAGCTCAGAGCAAGCAGGTCCAGCTGTGTTCCAGGCACACAGAAAATGGTGGGGTGCCACAGCATGATAATATCTCACTGTGCCAGGATGTCCTCTGTCTTACCTGCTCTCGAGGTGATGCTGTGTGCTTAGCTGTTCAGCTGCGCAGGTCGGAAAGTTCTGCTTTGAAGAGGAGGAAACTCTGTATTTCTTTACCTTGAAAACAGGCAAAGGTAGATCACAAAAGTGCCCAGTACGTTAATGGTGGGTGAGGTACATCTAAATGTATGTGTGGAGAGGAGGCTTTTTGGTGAAATTGGGGGAGAAAAGAAGAATTAAGAGTGTAAGTGTAATTCCTCCTCTATCTTCTCTCCCTCTCATAAAAATTCTTAAAATAAAGAAAAAAACCAAAGTCAGAAACCGGCTAAGTCAGTGCTGTGTGTGTGATCAAGCTTTGCACCAACAATTAATGGGATTTTTTTTGTGTGTGTACGTAGGTGTTGGAGACCTGTGTGAAGAACTGTGGCCATCGCTTTCATGTCTTAGTGGCAAACCGTGACTTCATAGATGGCGTTCTGGTGAAAATCATCTCGCCCAAGAACAATCCCCCCACTATCGTACAGGATAAAGTACTAGCGCTGATTCAGGTACAGCGCTTGCCTCTGCTTCCATATGTTGCTGCCTGAAATAAGGACTGTCTGCCTCAGCGCTACGCATCGCCAAACACGCTGTCATCATTAAAAATGTGGCCAGGTTTTTATATGTAAAAACAAACAATATATCCAGATTGGCGGGGAGGAGCAGACACGCACGCGCGTAGATATTTTATCCGAGGAGAAATGTCTGCATTCTAGTTAGAGAGGGACAACTCTACTCTAAAACTAGAGGACTTAATAAAAGATAAATGGATGGCTTGGCAATTTAACAAGCCCATCTAGGAGCTGGAGACCTTCTTCTCTGAATGGCTTGTCATCTGAGGCCAGGAAATTTTAGAGGATCACGCTTTTGCTGTCAGTTGCAGAACACTTACCTTTCCTTGTCTGTTTCCCTGACTGTAAAATGCAGCTATTTCCCTCTATTAGACAGCATTCTGAATTCCTTTTAAAGACGATTATAGAAAAGTGAATGACCATATAGGAGTTAAAATGGTTTGGGTGTCTTTTCTCTGGCTATTGTGCAGTAACAGTGCACTGTCAGATCCCTGCCTGCAGTGGGGGAGTTCAGACGTAGGCCTGTCTGCCACTTCTCCTTCTGTGCAGCATAACAATAAACAGCCATGTTAATTCCACAAACCATTAGCAACACATGAGGAAACATTGGTGCCTGCCTGGAGGAAATCTGACAATTATAGGAAGCTTTATCACTAAGCTCCTACAGGCTATTGCGTACACCAGAGACTAAAAGACACTGCGCATTTAAAATGATAGAAACCTACTGCAGTGTTTCTGGTGGGAAGGTATTTACAAATGCGCAGCGTAGTTTTCCAAATATACTTCTAATTTTTGTGGCAAAGCGTGCAGTTGTATTTCTACTGCTTTATTTGTTATTTGGACCCACAAATAGGACATCGTTAGAGCGTGGCAATGTCAATAAGTGGTTTCTGAATGGGAAATAGGCTGGGTGGGGGAATTAGGTGTGCATTTTATTGGGGTCTGAGGGGTCCTTTCATTTCTGGCCTCTGATCTCAAGGCTTTTTTAAAAAATAGCACAAAACTGATGCAATTATTAAAAGCAATTATTGTGCATCTGACTGAGCCCTTGGGTGTCTGCCTGCTTCAGTGGGAGAGCTGATGTGTGCGGTGACCAGGAGATGAGGTTACAGACTCTCCCATAAACAGAAACTCTGCATTTTTCCATACTGTTTGCTCTGCCACAGTGTTCTAGAGGATGTCGATTATGCTGGGTCCTGGATTTAAGTGGATTCCCAGTCATCAGTGCAGCTAAGATGGAAGTGTTTGTAACATAACCAAAAAGCTGCAGTCATTGCCTGAGTGTATTAAACAGAGCTTTATCTGAGTAGACTAAAAGCCTCCCTCTAAATGCCTTTTGGTATAAAAAGCCTGAGAGTTACGAAAGTTGCCTGTGGGTGGGTTCTGTTAGTGTCTATTTAGCTGGAGGTGGTAGGGGACTTTGTTTTCCAGATTGCCTGACAAGTTTGCAAAAGTGATTGCAGTCACTCATCTCAGCTGCCCTGTGGACGCGCACACCCAAAATATCCCGTACGTCGTGACCGCTTTGCTCAGCTTGGACTTCGCTCTTTAGAGCTCCCTGCAGTTGGAGCTAACTCTCTTCCAGGGGGTAGACCTCTTCTCAGCTCTGCTCCACTAACATTACATTTATTCCCTTCTGTAGGCTTTTTACAAGTTGATATCAGGGAATCAATAAGAACAGAAATGAGAGGATTAATAGCACAGACTTGGAAGCATGGAAAAAAGCTGTACAAAGAGCACATGTCCAGCCATACAGCTCTTGTGCTCCTGGGCCTCTCCCGAGCAAGGGCAGATAAAGCTGCCATTCAGTTTCTTATCTAGAGCCGTGACTGTTTTGAGGAGTTGGGCATCTTATGTCTCACTTTCTCAACCTATTTCCCAGCACGTGAATTAGCACGTATTACATACTGCTTATCCTTCCCCTTCCCCTTGCTAGAAGGCCTTGAAAATACTCCTTATTACTGCCTCTGGTAAGAGTTTACGTATCACCTCAGAGTTCATACACCCTGCTGCCCAGTACCCCGAGCACTGTCATCAAGGATGAAGCATGGGGCAACTTTTTTAGTGGCGTGGCAAACTCTTTTGAGGGTACGTATGTTAAAAAGTGTCCGACACTGGAAAAATTGTCTTGTGATGGTCACTGATTTAGGGGCCAGATCTGCAGTTGTATGTAATTAACCTATTTGAGCACACTGAGGTGCCAAGTGGGATTTATACAGCACCATCCTTTGATAGCCCAGCCCAAAGTCTTAGATCTGAATTCGATCTCACCTCTGTCATACGCTTGTTTGGACAATGAGCAGGTCTCTTAAGCTCTGGGTGTAGCTGCTTATCCTTAAAGCAGAGCTAATATTACTGCTGCCTAGTTGAATTGTAAGCTGTCTAGGACAGGGATTGTCTTACAATGTGTGCAGGCAGCACTTAGGACAATAGCACCCAGTCCTGCTCGTGACCTCTGAGCGAGACACTAATGGAGCTAATGCTCCCAGCTCAGGTGAAGAAGAATACAAATGGAAGTGTCTCCTTTCTGCAGTTGCGGAAGAGAGAATATATTAAAAGGTAAAGTGCAAATGAAGTGAGTTGACGACAGCAAAATCTGTAGGATGCCGGTGAAAGAGAGTATGCATTAGTACATTCTGCTGGGCAAGAAGCCTCATTAAAAGTTGGGGGCAGCAACACGGCATACTTTTCCCTCAAAGTTCCTTTTGAGCCTTTATTAAATAGAGCATCCCTTGCCTAGCATTTTTCGCTCGTACTTGCAAATAGAGTTGAAGTGGGTAACACCATTATATAGGAGCATCATTCACGTGACTTCTCATGTAAATTGAAAACGCAGAGAAAGCGCGAGGGTAGGGTTACTTGTTCAGTCAATATCTCCGTCCAAATTAGAGATGGCTTGGAAGGTCAGTTCCAAGGAAACAGAATGGCTCTTTGCAGTTGGAGCTGTTTTCTCTGGCTCAAATAGGGCTGTTCGGACTTGCACTGCATCAGAACAGTTGATGCAGTTA
Source organism: Tetrax tetrax (assembly GCA_009806455.1). Lineage (NCBI taxonomy): Eukaryota > Metazoa > Chordata > Aves > Otidiformes > Otididae > Tetrax > Tetrax tetrax. The sequence continues at coordinate 36,444 of WHYT01012702.1, read as the reverse complement.
ATTTACTCTTAACAAAGCTGAGAAGCAAACCCAGAATTGTTAGCTTGCAACTGATAATGGATTGTCTCCTGGGCACGTAGGGTAGGAAATGCTCTTTCTTAGAATAAAACAGAATAGGAATGTAAGTTAAATATTAATATTCTCTCTTATCTTGCTTTGTTACTTTGATTTATCTCCTTTCAAATATGAAAAGTGGTTAAAAACAGCTTTTAAAGTAAAAATAGTGGAAGAACTAGTGTAAAAGTGATGACTAAATGAATTAAGTTCAGAGCCCACACACACGTCTCGCAGTAATTCTGGATCCAGCGCGCTGATACTCTGCCTCACATATGTGGGGGCTTGTGGGATGCTTCATTTCTAATGGAGTCATAATATTTCAATTTTTCCTTTCTCTAAGTTTTTAATACTTGGCTAATTTCCAGCAAAAGTGAAAGAGGGTAGAGGCTTTCAAGCTATTATGCTCCTAGCAGCTTCATGAGTACAGGAGGCTGGCTAGCGAAGAGAAACACTTAGTATTCCCGCTGAAGGAAAAGCTCAAATGTGAATTGAAGTCTTTTTAGACACCAGAGAATTCATGGAGGAGGATATTATGAGTGTTCTGACTGCGGGAAATTCTCCCTTTAAACTTGTTCTTTCTGACACACCAGGGTGTCTAAGGGTTGGATATGCTCTGTGAGAACCCAAGCTTCATTAGTTGTGCTGCTCACGGGACTGCATGTTTCACAATATAAGAACCTCAGAAATCACCTTTTTTTATTTAAATTTGATCCAAATAAAATACTAAAGAAAACTTGACAGCTGTGTTTTTTCTCTGGCAACAAATGAGGATGTTTCACAAAGTAAATTGAGATTACCTAAGATTGTTGTATGACTTTATGAATTTTGCTTATATCAATTCAATCTTTCGCGCAGTCTTTTTCTGGTGGGTCATTGGCCACAGAAGATGCAAGAAAAGATCAGCGTGCAATCTCTGTGAAGTAGAGGAGATTGGAAGAGGCTTGCATTTGCATTTACAGAGTTTGATGATATCAGGGGCTAGACACACGATGCACTGGGTTTCTGTCTATTTTATATTTGAATAAAACGTGTACATGGCTGTCTCAATAATATTTGCAGGATCTTTTAGACCAAGCGTAATGATTACAGCTCCCCTTTGAAGCTGAAATACATGAAAGCTTTTGTAGTCAGTATCTGAGGTCAGGGTGGAGCTGGAACTTCTTTTGGAAGGTTTATGGATAATCCCTTCTGTTTTCCAGGCTTGGGCTGATGCCTTTCGAAGTAGCCCTGATTTAACTGGAGTGGTGCATATTTATGAAGAACTCAAGAGGAAAGGCATAGAGTTTCCCATGGCAGATCTTGATGCTCTGTCTCCAATACACACACCACAGAGGGTAAGCTGCGGCATTGCAATTCCAGGGGTATTCTCCCAAGATGTCTAAATAGTTGGATAACTGCTCTTCTTTCCCTTCCTGTTTTCCAAATTTGATTCACCTTCTCACTCCTGGAAGGACTTTTTTTAATAGTGAGAGGACGTGTAGGAGAAGCGTAATACAGCTGCGTTTGGCAGGCTGGTAGGCTAATGGTGTCTTCCTCCCCTGAGTCAAACATCAGTCTGAGAAAAGCGCTTGGAGGAGGTTTGTACGCTTGTCTTGTACCACAAAACCACCAGACAAATCCAACTCATTTGTCCAGAGAGAGTCCAGCAGGATATATAATTGAGTTTTACTTCTTTTGCTCAAAAGTATGGTTGTTCTGTTGGTGATAACCCTGAACCAGGGCCTGCCTGTCTTTTAAAGGTGTGCAGAGTCCAAATCTCTCACTGATCTTTATGCTCTGAAAAGTTAGGTCTGGAAAGATGACAGAACTGCTGCTAGGAAGTAACTTAATGATCACAGATGTTATGATTATTCACTCTGAAAACTGAAGCTAATGAATCTTTGAAGTGGTAAATCCAAGTGATCAAGGACTGAAAGATTACAATTCTTGTGTCAAGATTAATTAAATTCAGTATCTATGTATCACATCATTTTTGTAAGCCTGCAAATTAATTCCTAGTTTAAAATGATTTATAATTATTTATCTTTGGCTCTTGTTTTTATTTGGCTTCTCACTTTTCTTGTCAAGGTAAATTGCCTTGAATGCATACGGGTTGGGCCAAAAGGTACGGGCATGCATTTTTGTTGCGGCTGTCTGTTTACGGGCTGGCCTGCCATCCTGTTCTCGTAACTGCGCTGACCTTTTCCACAAGGTGCAATTACATTCTATATTTGAGCGTATTTGGCCTGAGGTTGCTGACAAAGCAAGTGCTGTCACAGTTCAGCTTTTGAACTCCTGTCTTTCTGATGTGGCAGAGTGTTCCTGAAGTGGATCCTGCAGCAAATATGCACAATTCACAGTCTCAGCAAAGGATGAGCACCAGTTCTTATTCTTCATCTTCTCCAACGGCGTATTCTGCTCCTCAGGCCCCAGCTCTGAATGTGACTGGGCCCATCACTGCTAATTCTGAACAGGTATTGGGATGATGATTCTTTTGAGTGAGACTCTTTCAACAGATGAAGTTAGAAACCGGTTTGCAGAGGAACTTTCATTTTAACGCTTTTGACTTTGCCTCCTAGGTCTTTCCTCCTATTATACTGTGAAATCTAGGCTTTCAATTTGTGTGTGTGGCCTCCTAACGGCAGCAGTGACGAAACCTCAGGATCTGATATACCTGTCCACTCAGCGGCTGTGCGGTAGATTAGCAGTCTCCTTCGAAGGCACAGAATGTCTTGCAGATGCAGGGAGTTACGGTTGCCTCCATAAGACCCTTGCAAATGCCCTAATGTAGCATCTTCTTTTCTCTCTGCCAGAATAACAGCTTCAGAGCCAAAGATCCTGCTCTAAATTTGTACATCTTTCCCCACACTTGAGTGAGGCACGCAAGGTGTACCGCAGCCGAGGTCTGGTTTTAGCTGCTGTTTTCAGTTTCTTCCCTTCCAAACAAGCATAGCACATCTGGGTTTGTGATGATAGAGAGTGATTCTATAAAGTTCTTTTCTTTTTCTGTTGCTTTTCTAAAATTCTCTCCTGGGTAAACTTCTTATCTTTGTCTTTTTTTTCGCTGCTAGAATGTCTGGAGCCTCAGATATCAAGTCAGACATAACAAGAAGTATCAGAATGTCAGTTCTTGAAAATGATCTGCTTAAACCAAAAGATTATGCAGTATTTTGCTGTCCTTCTACCCCAATTTAGATTGCCCGGCTACGCAGTGAACTGGACATTGTTCGTGGGAATACAAAAGTGATGTCTGAAATGCTGACAGAAATGGTACCTGGACAAGAGGATTCCTCAGACCTTGAGTTACTCCAGGTAACAGTTTCCTAGCAAATATGATTCTGATCCTTTCAGTGCTTGAGTTTCTCTGAAGGGTGTGGTTTTTCTTGTAGTTCACTTTACAGCCTTCGTTTGCTTGGTTTACATGATGAATGTGGTCTGTGCTTGACCCTGGTTAGTCTCATCACTTGATGTTTTTAATTTGTTAAAGCTTCCAGTGACAAGGATTTCCCAGCTTCCCTTGAAACTTGTTCCAGTGCTTTCTTCTCCATGTAGCTAGAAGTTTTTCCCAGTATTGGATATAAGGTCTCCTTTACCACGAAGCAGCTTAGAATTTCCATAGGCTCTGTAAGCCCTGAGCATTTCTGCTTGTTTTACGTCCTCCGTCATCACTCGTACAGTGTCAAAACATTCCCAGTCACTACACAGGAAAAAAACCACTCCATGTTTCCAACTGGACTAAATATTGCCGGGGGTCTGTGGATCCTCTGCCACTTGAAATCTTACATATGAATGAACTGTCTTTCCAGAAGATGTGCTGTAGCTTCTGCTGGAGGTAGTGGCTTAAGGGAGATGGTCAGGTGAAGTTTCATGCTGTCCAGAGGGTTAGACTGGGTAACCAGAAGGGATTTCTTTGCTGGAAAGTCTCAATCTAGTGCAGCTTTTATTAAGTCTCCATCTAATGCAGCTTTTATTATCCCAAGAGGGAAAACAGTGTAAGTTGAGCTCATGTCTCAGGCTTCATGCATGTTTCCCTAGACCAGCGGTAGCGGGGCGGCCTTTAGGCTGAGGAAAGTAATACCACATGCAACACAGATGAGGAATACTGTGATCTAGCATTCCAGTTGCTGCCCTTAACATGGTATTTGTGTTTCTGTAGCTTCAGAAATAGGCTTCTGTTTTGATCCTCCAGCAGGGAGGATGGGCTCCCACAGCAGCACATTTGGAGGAAGGCAGGGAATTGCTCTCTGTGATACATCAGAGTTTGAAATCCATCCAAAAACCGGTCCCTCCCGTGCAGCAATACTGTGTGTTTGTCTCCGAGCCATCATGGCAGCTGATGAGAGGCTTTGCAATAAAGCGCCTTTCAGTTACTGCCCGTTTGGGTTGGACTGCTCAAAACAAACGAAGCTTCTACGAAACCACAACGGACCAAACCAGCATCGAACAGTTTGCTTACATTCAGAAACAACTCCTAACATCTTGACAGTGTAACCTTACAGCGTAGCTTTAAGGTGAAAGAACTTGATCATAAAATGGAGTGACAGCAACGATTCTTTATTCCAGCTGGTTCCCTTCTTTGACTGATGTATCCTAAATCTGAATCACAGGGCTCGGGAGAACCTGGTTTTGATCACAAAGGATGGTTAGTCTTTTGAAAGCTGTGAGCCGGGTGCTGCATGCAAGGACTCCTTGCTTTGAGGTTTATATAGCCCTCCTCCTTAAATAATTCCTGACATTTTCTCCAACAATCAAATGTAAACAGCTTGCTAGAGAGCCAGCTCTGAGCAGAATAGATAGGTACTGTCAGCCCTCTCGGAAAGGCAGCAAACAAACCTCTGAAATGTCACAATCTGCTTCTAAAGTGATGGGATCAAAACTGACATTGGAGAACACATTCCTCAAGCTGTTAAGGCAGCTGGATTGCACTAGGTGAAATTTATCCAGAGCTTAGGATGTCAGACCAAGCAAGGAAAACAAACACATTTTTGCTTTCATCCCGAAGGTTGTGTACCAACAAGTCATCCTTGTTTAGTGCTGAATTTTTGCTCTAAAGTGGAGCTGGGAGGGGTTGAAGATGACAGAGGGACATGCTTTAGTTGAAATGTCAGTGCTTATTGAAGTAAAACCGTGGACCTAATCAGTGGCGCCATGCCATATGTCACGTTTCTTCTTGTAGTTCCTCCTCAACATACCGGTTTGACCTTTGGTCTTGAATCCTTTCAGGAGTGAAGAATTCTGCTAAGTAATTGGTGATGGAAGAGATGTCCCGGAAGCACGAGAACTCCTCGTTTAGGCAAACTCAAACCTAGATTTCTTGGCATGAGAGACTTCTAAAATAAATGCCCTTACCCTGTATTCTTTAAAATTTTCTTCTGAAACTCCCCACTGCCTTTTTGCAGTCTCTTGTTGGTGGACTTGCTCAGTTAGGGGAACATTTCTGTCTATAGTTCAGTGCTGAAGTGTGTGTGGAGTGCTCGTCTTTTCATGCTCCTTGTTTTGTGTTCACCATCATGTTCTCAGTAGTTGGTAAGTTCTGTGTCCCCAGTGCTTCTCTTCCTGGCACACACTTAGCTACTGGTGGTAGCCCTGATGAACTTTTTTCCCAACTTGTTCCACCAAGCGCATCTTTTAGTTTTTAAGGATGATATTGCCAAAAAGAGCAGATTTAATTTTCCCTGAAAGTTATCTTCTGGAAAGCTGTTGTATTAACATGTTTTATTCTTAAAACAGATCACTAAAATACAGATACTTATTTTCTGAAGTGCTCAGAGTTAAAGAAGAATCAGGATGTTGAATTGTAAATAGGCTCTCAAGGTTTTATGCCATCATTTCTTGAAGGGCATGTTTGATTAGATGTGCTTTTGGGTGACATTTAATCATGCAAAGATAGACTTGTCTTAGTGTTTCTCAGCTGGGGGATATGTTTGGCTGTGAACAGAGCTCAATGAAATCTACTTATTGCTAGCTGCTTATCAGAATGTGTGTGCACAATGCATTCCTCCTAGGAACTGAACCGAACCTGTAGAGCTATGCAGCAGAGAATTGTGGAGCTTATCTCACGAGTGTCCAATGAAGAAGTCACAGAGGAATTGCTGCATGTGAATGACGATTTAAATAACGTCTTCCTCCGATATGAAAGGTGGGGCACCTTTTCCATCAACTATTTACATTGTTCTGGGTTTTCACTTAAGTGTAAAATAGGTCAGTTGACAAGAGTTGGCCATCTGGGCCAATGGTCCAACACAACAAAATGCAGAAAACCAAACCACAGAAAGCATTTACCAAGTCTTTTTGTGGTAACATTCCCCTTTTCATTGTTTCCTTTAATACTATGATTTTCTTTTTTTTTTTTTTTTTGTGCTAGCCATTAAATTTTTATGGGCCATATCTGTAAGACGCAGGGCAAGCTTGTGCAAAACTCTCTGAACTAGCGGAGACTTGAGTCTGCGAGTCCCCGTTGTGCGGTGCCCTACAGATGTAGGGACTTGGGACCAAAATGAGCGTGGCCATGGTCGCTAGCTCCCCTCACTAACCTGGGCTCTGCACAAATCCTTGTGCTGCTTCCTGGCTTAGGGAGGCTCCCGCGCGCTCGCTCTGTCTTCTGATCTCGGAGCTTTCTGGTTCCAGTACTGGCGCAAGGGGAGCTGGCTGAGGTGGGCGTAACCTTCATGCACGTAAGGGTTTTTTTTTTAAAGTAACACTTAAAATCTTGGGGAAAATAAAGCCTGTCTTGTGCAGAGCTGAGGTTTTGAAGAGTTGGTGTGCGGGAATCATCCCCAGGGGCGGGACTTGGGTCGGAGGACTTTCGACATGTTAGACAAAGGCGCTGTCAGCCACATCTGCTGCAGCAGGCGACACGTGATCCGGCAGTCTTGGGAAAGTTTAATCTTCCCCTTAATGACAGGCCTGGGGAGTGAGGCACTAAAGAGTGCCCTTTGTTCCTTGCTCTTAGCACAGGGCTTTGTTTCTCAAGCCTTTAAAAATAAATTAGACTCTAGATCTGTGAATCTGTGCTGTCACGGCAAAGGCTGGAAAGAAGACTCAGCGGCCTTGATTTTTGTCTTTGATTTAGTCGTTCAGAGGAGATTGGGGCAAACTTTGAAAATGCTGGCTTTTTGTGTGATATGGAATGTGTTTCCTGCACGAGCACGATTCTACAAGTGGCAGAGTGTAACTGTCTCTAAGGCTTAGACTGGTCGCCCTTAATATTTTTCCTATTTTCCTCCTCTGCGACTTTGCTGGCTGGGGCTAATGTATTTGTAGTCGTTATACACGGAAAGGTGAGCTGAGTGATGTTAGCAAGCTATTCGTGGTAGAATAGCTGCTCTGCTCTCAGCGTTCCAATAAATTCCAGTTCCTCCTCTGCTATTCCAAAAGCTCCACATTCATCACACTGATTTCTAGCACGGGTACTGAGCTCTGTCAGCGACTCAAGCAGGAACTCTGGCCTTCGCTGCGAAGCTTTGGATGTAAACGAACGTGTGGTTCGTAAGCCTTTTGCTGAGAGATATGTGGTGGGAGGTGTTTTAGGTTTCCAGCTAAAGGAGCTGGATTTCCAGTAATAGTAGACACCCACAGTTGCCTAAAATTGAAATTTGGGCCTGAATTTGGTTTTGCTGCCTTTTAAGTGTGTGTTTTCCTCTGTTACATTAAGAAAACATTTTTGTTTGCTTGAGATTCCCTGTTGCATTTTGTCCATCTGGGAGAAAACCCACAGGATTATATGACTATTATGGGGCTTTTTTCCTGAAAATAGAGGTTACTTATTTAAATGAGGAAAAATGCTAACCTCAGAGAAATCATGGTGCTTTTGCTGGTAAAGAAGGAGATCGGACTGACCTCAAACAGCGAGGAGGTAGTTCCACTTGCTTTTTTTCAGTTCATGAAAGCTGGATTTACGTTTGTGGCCCGAGATGCACAGCTGGTTGGGGAAGGAGTAGAGACCAGACCTTGAGCAGCCAGACTTCTTCCCCTAAAAAGTGTGAGGATTTTTATCTAACATCGTTACTTTTCATTCTTGGAAAGTACCAACCTATTTGAACGTAGACTCTGAGGACCTTTGAGCTGACCTAGAATGTTTTAAGGAATGAATCTGCTAGTTATTGTTTCTCTCTCCGTGTGCTGCCTGGGTAGGGCTGTGCTAGCATGCATGTGGCTCCTGATTTACATCTATTGCAGCAAGAGGGAGCTGTTAAGTGGGAGTAAGAGTTGCTGCGGTGCTCAGCTTATTTAGCTGGGAGCGTCAATCTTGCTGCAGTTCCTCCTGTCCCTTGGCTAACAGAATAGTCTGCCACAAAGCCCTTAATGGGGAAAAAAAAAAAAAAAAGACAAATCCTACAGTGTTTTTCAGGCATGTCAGTGCTGCAAGATCAGATTAGTTAACTTAATATTGCCAAGAATGCAGCTTCTGTAATTGTCTTCCTTTTGTCCTGGCTTGGAGGAAAAGCTTTCAGGGTTCCCTCTTGAGCCAACAAAAGCTAAGTTCAGTGGCAAGCATGTCATGGCTGTGTTATAAACTCATGGTTTTCATTGTTTGTTGGTGGCTTTGATCGTCCACGTTGGGTTTTTGTTTTTTTTTCTAAACAGATTCGAACGATACAGATCAGGACGTTCAACACAGAATGCCAGCAATGGAGTAAGTACCTCACGCCGTTTCCTGTGTGAGCAGCGGCACCGTGCCAGCCGTACTGAAATCACTGGTGTCAGACTTGTGTGCCCAGCCCTGTGTCCTGCCTGCTGTGGCTGATAGGGGATGCCACGAAAAGACCGTAAGAATGTGGCAAACCTCAAGTGAAAACTTAGCTCAGGCAGACACTACGCTAAAGCGTCTCTGTGCGTGCAATCCCTGATGGAGTTTCTTTCCTCTATTAACTTTTTTGATCGCTTTTGAGTATATGTGGACTTCAGGCATTCACAGTGTCCTTAAGCAGTGAGTTCCACAGTTCCAGTACACATTTTTACATTTTTATGTTGATATATAAAAAAACCTACTTATTTTGTTTACATTTGATCAAGTCACTTAATGATTTTTATTTGTTCCACCTATTTCTTCCCTGTGTCTTACAATACAGCTGTTCAGGTTTTCTTCATGCCACTCATAATTTTAGGAACCTCTCTCACCTTCTTTTTCAGCAGCCCCTTTCCAAGCTGAAGAGTTACAGTTCTAATTATTCTTTCAATGAAAACTATTTTATAGTTCATGATGGATTCATACATGGCACTATTACATTTTCTATTTTGCATTCTTCTGACAATTTCCTTTGTTTACTTTACCTGTTTGATCGCCGCTCCTACTGCAGTGTGATGCAAACACATTCAGCACAGGCTCTGCGTTGTAACTTCAGTCACAACAAAGTGTGCTTCTGAAAACAGTTTATGCCAAATGTGGAAAATGGTAGCAAATTTGCTTTGACTTAGATCTGGCGTTAGCCTGGTGCTAAAAGAAGTGGAGAACACAGACACGTTAGCAAATCTGAAGAGATATAGATGGCCTCCAGGAGAGTTTCCTGCCATGCTGAGCCATTAAGCTGAGGTTTTTTTGGTGGCTGAACCGTTTTATTCTGCCCTCATCACCATAGTATCCAAGAGACAGTCCATTTGGCAGAATGTAAGAGAGGTCTTTTTAGGAAGCGCCCATTATTTTTTGGTGTTTAATGTTGCACTGCAAAAAGAAATCTCTGGCATGTGTAACTTGCTGTGTTTCTTGTGTCCCAACAGGTACTGAACGAGGTGACAGAAGATAACTTAATAGATTTGGGTCCTGGCTCTCCAGCTGTAGTGAGCCCAATGGTTGGAAACTCAGCACCCCCGTCTTCGCTTTCTTCACAGCTTGCGGGGCTTGGTGAGTACCTGGACTAAATAGTGCTGGTGAGCAGGAGGCTGCAATGTGTGGACTTTTTCAAGCCTAACCAGCCTGCGGGTCTTGAACAGCATGCAGGGGCTGCTAGGCAATCCAGGTGTGAGATTGTGGGAGCAAGTCTGAGGGGCTGCTGAGGTCCCTGTGACCACCCTGAACACCCAGTACAAGCCCGTATCGCGGTAAGCTGTTGAGGTTTCCAAGGAGCCGGTTTTCACTTGTGTGTCAGGGAGTTTCTGCTCCCTTTGGCTCTCCACTACCTGATTAATGACGCTATGTAGCCTTCGGAAGGTTTGAGTACGTGGCTTACAGGATTAGGAGGGCTTCCCCACTCCCCTGCAGGTAGTTATCTGTAACTGGGAACCAAGCTGTCACAAAGGGAGGGATTTATTAACAAAAGGGGAGACTGAAGGACAGCCTGCAAGGTTCTTCTTCATGGTAAAACTTGTACTACTAGTTTATTTCTGCTTAGGTATAGCTCTCTGTGAAATCAGTCTGGTGAATGCTCTTGATTCTCCTTCTACCAATAATATTTGAAGTCTTTGGATGAAAGGTTTTATTAAACTGTTAGATGTTTTACATTAAATCAAACCAAAGATTGCTTGATAGGATCACTTGATTTGACTGAAGGTCCTCCACCTCTCTCAGCACTGGACCAATATCGTGTCACTTGATTTGAAACTGTTGGTTTCACAGTCAATAGCTGAGAGACAACATTGTGGAGAAGACTAATATCTCCAAATTTTTTGACCATGTTAGTGAACACTAAATATCTCAGGATGAGATTGGCAGCAGGTGCACACCAGTTCCCAAATGCTGGCTTCTCAATGAGCAGTACTTATTGTGTGGTGGTTCCAGGAAAAATAAGACAGTCTCTAAATTTATCCTGTAATAAATGAGTAATTAGCAGCCTCCAGCCTCTTCTGGACAGAACTGTGCTCAGTGCTGCAACTGTTAACTACGTGGTATCTGTAGCTGTCCTGTGTTGTTAATGACGTCCTCTGTACCTACATAGCCGTGGCTGTGGTGCTTGCATATGGTTTGCTATTTCACTGGTTCACTTTTTTTGCCTCTGGTTGCAGACTTGGGTACGAACAGCGTGAGCGGCACACTCAGCTCTCTACAACACTGTAATCCTCGTGATGACTTCGACATGTTTGCACAGACGAGAGGCAGTTCCTTGGCTGAGCAGCGAAAGAAGTATGTTGGAGTTTTGTCTTTAGCGCTGTTTGAGTCACAGCAATGCTGTGTTCTAAGGGTATAAATCTGAAACTTCTTGACATCATTCCAGGCTAAAAAAGTAGCTTTGGTCTATGTTTTTGTGCTTTTAATCCAGTCCCTGTCGTGTCGGTCGGTATTAGTGTGAGCAAGCGGAGAAGTTCCTGCCGCTGGGCAGAGCAGACCGGCTGAGTAATGATGTTTGACTGTCTTAGGCAATGAGTTCACTGGGAAGTTAGAAATGAACTTGCCTTTACTTCTGTAGGTGCTTCCTATCGTAAGGGCTTGTCATCCCATCCACCCGGCCAGTGCCTGAGATAGAGGAGCGTAAGGGTCCTTCACCTGAAGGTCATGGGTATGCTTTGGTGACTGAATTACTCTCACTGAGGCTTGGAAACAGAATTACTATCCAGTTAAACCCTCCCTTTGGCCCAGCAGTCAGGCTCTCGCAGGCTGTCAAGGCAGTGTAGCTTGTCCAGCTGCCGTGCTATCCCTAATTTGTTTATACACACAGGGCTTGCATCTCTAGAGCTGCAAACCTGGCACTTTCAAGGGCATTTAACAGGTCAAATTATTTTAATGTAAAATAAATCTATGCACTTATTAAGAAATCCTTGATCCCTGCCAAGTGAGATTCAGTAAAAGACACACTCAGGTATTTTTCTTTCATATATTATTTCTTGCCTCCTTCTGGTTTCAAATTCTAGAGGATATAGTGGCTACTAACAGTCAAAATCTCATCAATATCGTGTCTCAAACTAAAAAGTGTTGTTGAATAATTTAGCTCAGACCTTAGCAAATTATCAGAAGCTTACCAGCTCTGGAAAACTTGAGCCAGCAAATTTATTAGGATATTTTATTTGCAGTTATCAGTGTAGCTATTGGTACTCAGCTGTAGTATCAATGTTGAGAAGACGTGCTCTACCGTAGAGGCGTACGTTACCACTGGAGATTTCAAGCTGAGAGCCCTAATGTGTAGTCAGGAAGGAGATGCATTGCAGAGAGACCTAATGGAGGTCCCTCTGTCTCTTGTGCTAAATGAAGCACGAAACTAGTCTTCCTGCACTGCACCTCTATCTCCTGCAAGCTAATGGAACAAGGAGCACGTCTCAGTCCATGATTTCACGAGGGAGGATTGCTGTATCTTCCTCAGGTTGTTCGCTGTGTAAATGGAGCAGCAGCGAGGCAGTAAAGATGTGAGTGCGACTTGCCACGGTGTGTATGTGAGAGCCTCTGGGTGCTGTGCTCAGAGCTTGGGAGAAGCCGGCACGCTGGAGGAGAAAGGGCTCCTCCTGCCCAGACACGTGCCTCCTCCCGGGGGCTGATTTAGGGGCAGATGTTGGCATCTGCTCCAGCTCATGGTTCACCACTGTGCTCTGAGAAATCACACTACTGCCTCTGTCATCTGGCTGCTACGTGTCCCTTTTGCATAGCAATGTAAGAAGCTGTTTTCAAACCCAACCTCTGTCTACAGTGCTTTTCTGTAGTTGCTTGGTTATGTTCCACCTGTCTTTGAGTCTCCCTCTGCCTCCTCCCGTGCACACATCAAGATCAGGCTTCCAAATGTCATCTTCAAAGCTTTGCGAAGTGCAATCTGGAATCGCAGAGTCCCCTGCTATAGCTCTTGGACGCGCTTGTGGTCCCTCATAACCTATCTGCCTACCCTTCGTTAATGCCAGTCTTACTCTTTTTGCTTCAGCACGCTTACTGAAACTGAGGGACGGTCTTTACGCAGAGAACACTCCTCTTCTTGGAAGGCACTTAGTACGCTTGAAGTCTTGTTAAGAAAAAAAAATTGTGCTTTCTGATTTCCAGGGGAGTAAATCAGAGTAGCAAGTGCGTTCTGTATGGGTGACTGCCGGACTTCCTTCTACTTCTGTGGTTTGTTCCTTTCTTTCAGCGTGACGTATGAGGATCCACAGGCCGTCAAGGGACTAGCATCTGCCCTGGATGTTCGAAAACAGAACACAGGAGGGGTAGGTCATTGCTCTGTGTTTTGTTATCTGAAGCCGCGTGTGGAATCCAAGCTGTAGGCAGCTGCTTTGACCGAGACTTCTCATTCTGTATTCCAGTGACATGCTAGTACTGGCTATTTTGAAATTGATATCTAGGAGCAAGTACTTGCTCAGTAATGATCTCTAAAGAGCTGCTACTTAGCACACCAGCCTGAAAATCATAGTGGGTAATTTCTCCTGTATTCTTGCAGCTTGCCTGAGGGGTCCAGCTCTTTGACTGGAATCACTGCTGAAAAGAATAAGCAGGGGACATCCTGTGAATGCTGGTGTGCTTTGGTTTGGTTTGGTTTTACTTACGAAAGTTGATGCAGTCTTAACCTATTAGCATTTGCTCTAAGTGCCTGGATACACGAGCAAGTTACAGGGGGAGACATTAATGCTTCATATGCCTTGCCATGACTGCCCTTGCATGTAGCTTGCCCATCTGTCCTGGGACAGGCTCCTGCTATCTTGTGTGGGCAGCAGAGGCCCCTGTGCAGTCACCTCACAGCAGCTGGAACTGGAAAAGCGTTTGAGAGAGCGAGCTCAGCCAGCTTTGTCTGCACACCTTGGTGAAGGCAGAAGTGAAAAGAGCGCTCAGATCGTCCCTCAGCCCCTTTCTACCACCGAGCTTTTTAAAACTGTCCTGCTCTTTTGCACTGAGCTGTGTGTTAAGTTTTCAGATGACGGAGCAAGCTCAGAGCCCTTTCCCACTCCAATTTTGGGTGTGCTGACCACTAGGGAGCACGGCAGAGCCAGCGTAGCATGGGAGAGCCAGTGCAGCACGCACACCCCCTCCCTCCCTCCGTGGAGAATTGCCTCCCCATGCCTTGGCTGATCCCGCCGTGGTTCTTTCAGAAGTTGAAATGGGAGCGCTGAGGGCAGCTGGCATGCCCGGCAGCTTGTGCTCTGAGCCAGGGAGAATTTGCGCAGGGAGCCAGCTGGGGTCAGATCACAGCTGCCTGCCTGCCTGGGCCGCAGTTCAGTGGTAGCAGGGCTGCAGCGATGATTTCTGATGGAGCATTCCCCCACCCCACAAATCTGTCTGCTCGTTCCTGTCCCTGCCCTCCTGCAGAAAGGGTAATTTATAACCCAGGTCAGCCCCGTGACCAGTTTCAAGCTCAGCCCTGCAAAAACTCACACCAGCAGTACTGAGGGAAAAGGGGGAGGCATGGGGAGGCAGGGGCAGAGGCATATTAAGGGAGGTGAGAGAGGAATTCCTGAAGCCACTGTGACAACCCGAGCCCCCGCTATCACTGAGCTGTGATAGGCAGGACCTGGGAAAGGATTTGAGACTCTGCTCTTTGTTCCTGGCTAACCAAACACAAGGGGCTCACATTTAGCTACTGGTCAAGAGGGCTGTATTCCCCCGGTGACCACGGGGTCATGTCCTTATTTATTAACACTTTTGTTCTCAGCCGGTTCTGCGGGAGGCACCAACGCGACGTGTCATTCACACCGGCGTGGCTGCCGCCCTCTCCGAAGCGGTGTCGGTTCAAAGGGCTGTGTCTAAGCTAATCTAACGGTCAAAGTTTTTTTGGGGCAAACACTTTATGGGTTGTGGAACTTTGGGCTCCGAGATGTTGTAGAGACTTTCAGCCTCTTTTCAAAGGTCCCAATGACTGTATCGTGTAATCGGAATAGCTTGCTTTGAAATGCAGTCTTCCACTAATTGGTAAACACTACTTTTTGTCAAGTGTTGTGAGGCTTGTGGGTGTCTCTTCTTAAAGGAAATAAAAATTAAACTCTCCTAAAGCTACCAGCCCCAGCATGTGTAGGAAAAAACTGGCAGTGCTCAGTAAATGAAAGACACGTGTTAATTTGGGTAGAGAGCTAATTTAAGAACAGCTCTAGGGAGGAGCCAAAAGCTTTGCAACGCATTCTTCACACACATCTTGTTCCAGCACAGTTGTCCAGTGGTAAAATTCAGCACATCCGACGTTTCTAATGTAGTCATTCTCAGAACGGTCTGTAGGGAGATGGCTAGTCACGTGGCATTAGCTGTCTTTTAATATGATTTAGCAGCTGGAAACAAGATGAGCTAAAAATACACTGTTTTCTTAATATTGCTTTTCCATGTTGGGAATTGCTTTTGTTGCCATAGAGTTGTTGCGTGATCACAACCGGGAGGAGAGGTGTCCAAGAAACAATTCTCTAGTGTTACACGGATAGTAGATGAAGTTGGAGTGACTTCCCCTTTTCTTTTATTCTCAGCACAAGTACTGAAATGAGACATAAAAGATTACAGCTGCTTCTCCATTATCTGTGGCCATGGGGACAGGAGAGGTATCCCGTGTATACGGGTATCTGGATGGAGGTACATAAACACCCCAGTGCCTCTCTGCTGAGTTAGCCCAGTTCTGGCAGGGCCAGTGACTGGAACCGCTGCGCTCTGCCAGTCCCCGATGAGCCCCTCCAGAGCTGGAAGCGCCTCTGCACCCGAGCCCTGGCTCAGGGATGAGATGCTGAAGGACAAGAAGCCATCTTGAGAGTCTTTGCGTTGCTGTGCCCCGCAGTCTGCAACCTGCTCAGAGGAGCTGGATGCATCAGCGGTCCTTTTACCCTCCGCCGCTCCTCGAGAGGGGCAGGTTGAAAGGCTGCCAGAGCGCTGCAGCGATTTCTCCCGCTCCTGCTCCAGGCCATCACTAGAGCTGCCGTACTGTTAGCGACTGGGGCAGAGTCCGGCTGCTGAGACCAAGGAGCTGAGTAGGGTGTGCTGCAGCTCATAAACAAGGGGAACTCCACAGTGCGTAAGGCTAGTGTTTCCAGTAAAGCCTGACTGGTTTTAGCAGGTTGTATAGCCTGCACCTTTTCTTCTTCTAAGAAGATGACAAACATCAGCCTCACTACTCGTCAGTGATTTTTATTTTTTAATATCAGCGTGGAGGAAGTGCTAAAATTCTGTGAACTGTCTGTAGGAAGTGCAGAGGTCGGGGTGAGGTCTGTCACTCCGCGGACAGGGCTGACCGGCAGCGGAGGGGGATGCAGCTGCTGCCAGAAGCTACCGTAGGCAGCTCTCTGTGTGTGTATGTATGTGAAGTTTTTAACTTGCTGCTGTTATATTGCTTTATCATGGGTTGTTGCTGTGGTTTCTCTCTTTATGGACCTTTCTGTTCTCAACACAGAGGAGAGGTAAAGGTGGGAACTCAGACATGGAGCCCATAGACAAGTGGCTAATTACACAAGGAATGGTGAGGACTTCACCAGTGAAGCGATTCCTACTGCCCACCCCGGTCCCTTTGCCTAGAATAACCGTCCTCCATTCACCTCTCGTCCTGCCCTACTCAACCACTTGAAATCAGACAGTACAAGGAGTTTATTTCCCACCTACATCATTACCTGGGGCCAAGGGAAAGATTTGCACCAATTTCTGGTTTATTCCACACAAAGGCCTGTAACCAACTGAATTCACTTGTAGGATCCCACATCACCTTCCGAAGAGGCCTGGGGATCCAACTGGTTCCTTATACTGTCTTGATTTATTTATGCAGTATCCACTTTTCGAGGGATAAACACAAGTCTCATGGATCTTGTTTGTAAAGAGCACGCTTCCCACATGTCTTTAAAGCAGACATTTCTGGTAGTGCTTAACTTTATGGTCTGGAATAAACACATGGAAGTTGTAGGATCCTATCTAATTGAACTGAGCAATGTAGGGATAGTTCTTCATGAAAGGAAGAGAACGGGAGAGCTGCTACCCAGATTGGCATCTTCCACCCTACTGGCATTAGGATTCAGACTCCAAAAGGCACAGAGTGTTTCTGGCTTTAAGGATTTAATTCCCGTGTCTAGTGATGCCGGTGCTCTGATAAAATCAAGCTTCTGAAGATCTCAGAATCTGCACGTTTTGACCTTGTTTGAAGTTGTCCTTTATCAACATGCTTGCAGAGAGAAGTTCAAAGCCTACTTTGAGTGCAGAAGTCAGAAGTAGGTAAAAAATAGCCTCAGCTGTGCCTTAAAGCCAAGTTCTAAGACCAATTCTGTATTTTTGGACGATGTAATCCATCACTTTAAGTGTTTAAAATTAGTAGCAATAATGTGAGCTGGCTGTACCAAGTCCCTGTGAGACAGTCCTGGCTGCAGAAAGATGCAGTGCACAATTCCCTTTGGGCTGGAGCGCGGGGCTGGGCATCAGGAAGCCCAAGGAGCAGGAATTCCTGACTCTGGGAAGAGCCCTGAATGCCCCAGACTGAGCTGCCCAGCGCTTAAAAAGAGAAACAGCCCGGAGAGTTTAAGGCTGAGAAAGTCCAGGGTGTGCAGAATCCAGGTGCACCGACTCTGTGAAACACTTTGCATTTATTCTTCTAGACTTGGGGCCGATCCAGATTATTTCTGAGGGCCAGCTTGTGAATTTGTCAGAGGTTTGCGTGGCTGGTTGCCTGCACGGTGATTGCACGCGTGCATGCAAGAAAAGATGGGGAGAGATTGTTCAGTAGGGCCTGTTGTGACAGGACTAGGGATAATGGTTTTAAAATAGAGGGAGGTAGATTTAGATTAGATATTAGGAAAAAAGATTTTACAATGAGGGTTGTAGAGCACTGGCCCAGGTTGCCCAGAGAGGTGGTGGATGCCCCATCCCTGGAAACATTCCAGGCCAGGTTGGCCGGGGCTCTGAGCACCCTGATCCGGTTGGAGATGTCCCTGCTTCTGGCAGGGGGGTTGGACGGGGTGGCCTTTAGAGGTCCCTTCCCACCCAAACCATTCTGTGATTCTATATCCCGTGGTATCTGCGTGCCCCTGCAAGCACCCAGCAGCAGTTCTGTCCCTGCTAGCCCGCGTGGGTAAGCCCAGCCGTGGGTACCTGGCCTCGGGAGCCAGGGTTTCATTTCAGCGCTTGTCAGAGACCCGCTGCTCGTAACACGAGGGCGAAAAGCCATCCAGTGAGCAGCGCTTGCTTTGCCTCTGATACTGCTGACTGTGGTTCACAAGAGGCTCTTGCTGTTCGGTGGCTGTGTTGCAGCCAGGGATGTGCTATGCCGCCGTTAGATGTTCATCCATAATGAATAATCCAGTGATTGAGTTAGTTCCTCTTCTTTGCCTTTCCACTGTTTACAAGAGCAGGGAAGCATGAAATCAGCACCCCTGCTGTTCGCACCGCTCGCACCACTGCTTTATTAAAAAAACAAACACGATATTCGTTCGTTGGCTTGTGGTTATTCAGTCTGGAAAAAGGATACTGCAGCATTCATGGAGGCATACGGATTTGGGGAGGGAAGGGGGGCTGGCTGTCCGGCCAGTCGCTGCTCTTACAAGCCTGTCACCTTGTTTGTATGCTAAATATGAGAGAGAAATGCCTAAAATAAAACTAAACTAATCATTAACTCTGTTTCTCTCTTAACTGGCTGTAGTTCTTAACCGTATCTATTAATACAATTGTGTAGCATTTGCAATGCCAGTGGAATAACGAGCATCCCAGGTATGAACTTGATGTGCACGTTCTGTGGTAACTTTTTGTGCTTTTGAGATGAGGGGGAGAGGAGAGGTGAGGTGACATTGCCATTATCTGTGCCTGTACAACGCTGAGACCACTGAAAGGGTATTGTCCACCTGCCAGAGTGGTCCTCACATCCCTTGTGACCTGACGCTGTTCTTTCCGAACTGTGATACGTTTAAGCTTAGGGTTGGGCGCTTCCCACTCCGTTTCTGTGCATCTCAGTCCTCTCCCAATGAATTTGGCAGTGGTGTTTCTGTTTCAGCTGAAGCTACAGCTCAGTTCTGCTGGCAAAGTGATGTCAGGACCATGGAAACACAAACCACACCTTTATCCATTCCAGCTATGCCTACAGAATGAATGTAGACAAAAACATTTTCTGCAGAAAATGTTCCTGGTCCAAATGGGACTTAGGAATTTTAGCTGAGCTGTTCCCGTACCAGATCTGTTTGCAGCGTGAGGTCTGGGTTTTTGGCAGTTAGGCCATGGAGGTGTCATACAGGGGTCTGCATCAGCAGCTCTTGGGCACAGGCTTTAGCATAAGGCCACGGCGTTTTAGTGCAGGTAATTCCAGTTCCCTTCTCATGAGTTTGGACAGCTATTGAGATTTGCATGAATATATTCATTTGTTAGCATCATCTGTCACCCCACTCGCATGCCAAAGGGATGTTTGTTGTGAAAGTGAGACGCAGGTGTTGCTTAAGGCACGTGTCAGGACAGACGTTATTTGGGACAGGGGAAGAGTGAAACTGAACCAGAATTCACAGAAAGCAATGTGCACAGCTTTCAGCATCCTGACCACCAGCAGCATGCCTGGCTGGAGAGGAGATTCCTCTCTGTAGAAAGGATTTGTGAGTAAAGATTAAATTAGACCTTCACTGAGATGTCGTTAATTAGTAACAAAGTGGGATGCCGCTATGTATGCCTTCAATAGAGAGATAGGATCTAAGATGTGGAAATGGCTTAGGTAACATGAGACTGTTGAGATACGTCATCTTTTTGGAGACTGAAGTGCTTGAAATGTGGACAAACTAAGAAATAAACGTGTGAAGATTTCATTTCTTCTGTGTGGTGGGACCCCTCTCCCTTTTGAAGGCAAGCAGGCACGTTCCCTTGTTCTGAAGACCACGTGGGTTTCATTACCTGTCCAGCCATGGCATTTTACGGAGCACCCTCCCAGGACAACGCCGTACCACCCTGACCGAAGGCTTTCTCTGCCTGGACGTGCCAGTCACATCCAGGTGGGCTGGTGGTTGTACGGGCACAACGGGCTGCGTTGGGAAACACGCTGCACCCCAGCCCGTGCCTGGGTGTGTAAACGGCTCTGCGCTGTGTAAACGCAGTTACAAATCAAGCAGCCAGTTCAGTCCTTATGTGTAAAGTCAGATGTGTTCTAATACGGAGGGCAGGCAGCTATTTCAGGTTCACAACAGCTTTAAATAGATGGTAAGCCTGTAGTAGCGAGCTGGAGTAGACCGCTAGCGTGCATCGTTCTGCTGCCGCAGGAATGACAAACCTTCCTTTGCTATTGCCAACCCAACAGAGTACGGGTGTCAGCTTTGTTAAACACCTAGAAAAGAGTGGAATTAACTCCGCTATTACAAGGCTGTAGTCTAGCAACAATTAGCATGAACCTTGTTAAACATTTTAAGAACATTAATGAGCTCACCTAGAGACCTGAATTGTCATTTCATACCTGCTTCTTTTCCAGTGGGATCATTTTTAATAGAAATAAAATGTGATAATAATAACCTTAAACTGTCTTTTTAAGGGTAGAATATTGGATTTTGTGACTTCTGAGGAAATATATTGGCAATACTCTTTGGCTTTTGATTGGTAGTGAGAACACCAACATGATCTCACGTAGATAAGGATGAACGTGAATTCCAGGCTCCTGTGGGTTTTGTGGGATTGAACGCCCGCTGTTGTTCTCCCAGCTCTCCTTTTCCATTTCCCTTTCAGGACTTGTTGAGGTGATCCCATTTGTGGGATTTTCCAAAGACTAAATAAAAAAGGAATTCGAACAATGAACCCAACTTTTAATTAAAGCCAGTTACTTAAAGCACTCTAAAATATTTTGTGACTTAATTTCCATTTACTTTGAGTATAGCCTTTTGAAAAATAAATCACAATATCGTAATAAAAGCAGCTCCTGCAGCCAGCAGTGACTATCTGGGGAGCTGCCTTGCCAAGACGGAGAGTTTCACTAGACCGTGTGTGTTTGCATAATCAAAGTATTAACGAGTCGGTGTCCCGTTCTGGAGCTGTTTCCATGTAGTCTGCGGCTGCCACTGCTGTTTGTTCCCAGGAACTGTTGTCTTTTTTAATGTGTAAAGTAGCTAATTTATTTTTACACTGCTTCTGCTGTGTTTGAGGGGATTAGTTTTAACAAAACTCCCCTCTGCATTTTTTGGTTTCGGGCTTCTGGAAGGGGGAGGCTTGCCAAATACACAACTGACTGGCAAAAAAGGAACTTCTGTGTGTGGTCAGTTTTAAATGAAAAAGAAATGATACAATGTTATAGCTAAAATATTTTAAAATTTCCAGTTACTCTTGAGAGTTTCCCCCCTCTTTATTCTTGAACACATTAAATCTGATAGGTTTAACCCACGTTTTATGGGGAAAATGGGGCTCAGAGTCTGAGGAAAGTAAATTGGAAGCTTGAGCGTGGAAGGAGCGATAGAAGCAAACCCCTGGCTGTTCTGGAAGTGTGCTGGAGGAGGAGGGAAGCTTTTTGAAAGGTCAGTGCTGAGTAGCAAGCAGCTGACATGTTTATCTTACAGCTCCCTCTGCTTCTTATATATGACCTGTGAGAAGTGTTCTTGCACTTCTGAGGTCTTTGTTTGTTATATAAAGTAGGTCTGTCTGAAAGCAGAATTCCTTTTTTTTTCTTTTTTTTTTTTTTAATCTTCCAAACCTCCTGTACTGCTGAGCTGTTCTTCGAGGACTCCTGCAAACTCCAGAGTCCTGCGATGCTCAGCGATCCGTTACTTGCTCAGTCATCTGTCGTGTTTTCAGGATCACCAAGATTTGAATTGCTGTTCCTCCTAACACAGAGACCGCAGTACCACCGCCACACTTTTTAGGACAGCAGCTCTTATTTTATTCACAGAAAAGCGCAAAAAAAAAACCCCTGCTATTTTCCTCCTGCTCTCCATACGGATTTTCTTACCCTTAAAGAAACGTGAGGGCTGCGCCTTCCAAAGCGTTACGGACTGCGTGCGGTGTTAAGCAACGCAGGAGAGGGAAACACTGAAACTTCTGCAGTAGGTTTTAGCTTGCTGTAGGCTGAATAAATTCATGGCTTTGTATCTCCGAATCCGGTGTTTTCCAAAGCTGTTAAACTAACGAGGCAGTTGTACAAGACGCAGCTTGTCCTTGGGAAGGAATGTGTTGGAAGATTTCTGCAGCGCCCTCCTCTCGTTCCTGGCTGTCTGGGCCAGCTTGCAGCGAGCTTCGGCACACTGCGTTAGCGTAGCACGTGCGTGATTCAGCTCTCCATTGCAAATTAAAAGGGATAATTATCATAAATCTGGCCCATTCCAAAGGTGACTGCAGGAGCTTATTTGCTGTTTGGGATCTTCATGTATTAGCTGAAGGCAAAATGATGGCTTGCACCTCTGACCCTTCTTGGATGTGGCGCGTGCGCTTTGTCCGGCAGCCTGCAGAGTCGGAGCCAAGCCATCTTCCCGGTGCCTCTCGTGGTGGGAGATGCTTTGGATTGAGCCCTTTGACATAACTAACCCACCTTAGCCACCTCACCTCAAGCAAGGGCTTAATTGACCTTCTCAGCACAAAAGACCACTTGATTAGAAGAAAAAAATTCTTGAGCAGCTCCACTAAACTGCGTCAGCCTGTGCTGCTGGCTGTGAAATTCAGTGTCTGTCTGTCTTCCTCCACGAGAAGCCTGTGAGAAAGCTGCGTATCCTAGGGAATTCACCTACAAAGCCTCTGTCAGCTCTTCTTCCCGTGAGAGGTTTCAGGCAAAGCTGTGGACAAGCCCTGACACCGTTTCCTCCTAGGAGAGCCTTTCCAGCACCGTGAGGTCTCTTCCCTGCCAACCCAGCCATTCGGCTGCCACGCTCTGCCTTGGAACCTGCCTGCCATTGCTTTCCAAGTGTTTTTCAGGTTGTCCTTACGAGATCTATTGTGGTGTTTTCCTGTTTATTTTCGCAACCCTCTGTTGTGTTTAAGCAGTGTAGTTAAGTCAGGAAATTCTACGCCTAATAGCAGTAATTTCCCTTTGCTGACCCAGTTGCCTGTAGCGCTTTGTGAAATCGCTGCACTCCAGCACTCGGCGCGCTGCGTCCGCGCTGCCTGCCGCAGTCTCGCAGCGTAACCTGAGCGGTTTTGTCGCAGGAGGACGGGCAAACCTTCCCTGCCTTTTTGTTAAACCACCCGTGGAGGCCTGAGGGGTGGGCTCCGGTGAGCCTTGCTGCAGCACTGCGAGGCATTGCTGGTGCTGGCGCAGGAGCCCTCCTCTGCCCGCGCTGGGAGCTACTGCCCCATCCTCCTCCTCACCTTCACCTCTGAGACTCCGCACTTTGCGCTGCAGACATTGGGTTCAGCTGCCTCCGCTGCGAGAGGCTCGCCTTTGGCAGAGGAGTGGGGCTGAGGAACTGGGACTGTTTTACTTTAAACTGGTGTGCCAAGGCTCGGTGGTGTGGGAGGATCTGGAAGGAAGCATGACTGTGTACGCTGGGCTCTGCCTGCCTCCACCTGCGGAGAAAATCAAATTGTTTTCATGGGACTGTTGCCTGAAGACTTTGAGCCCCTCTTTTTGCTAACCCTTCACTGTGGCTAATACCCATTTTAAAAAAAGAAAAGGTGTAAATTTAACATTTCAAAACCTAACTGATATCCAGTATTCTACCCTTAAAAGCTTTTCACGACCAAGATTAGAATCATCAATCCATCTTGATGGTTTTAATGTGTGGTCAAGAAGTTATCCGTCTTACGCTGGCGTCCAGTCACGTCATTCCCCATAATCTTTCTCTTGGTTTTTTTTAGCCTTGTTGTTCATAATTTCCTTTCCAAGTGTTCCTTTATTTGAAATGCCATTTATATTTTGTTGCCTTTTTTTTTCCAGCACATCTTACATCTTTGTTTTTCTTTTGTTTTGTTTTGTTTTTTTTAATCTTATTTCTGGCATTTTCCATCGCTCTGTGGCCATGATTGTGGATGTGTTTTGGTTTTTGCCTGCCTTGCTGTTCTCTCGCTGCACTCCCTAGATCCCTGTTGCACAGTCCTCTGTCATGGATGACATTGAGGAGTGGCTCAGTACCGACTTGGTGAGACTCTTTATCTTTTCATTTTTCACGTGGGCAATCGCACTTTGTACGGATAACATTCAATGCAATCCTGATTTGCTGCTGCTTCTCGTGACGGGAGGCAGTGAAACTTTGAAATCACGTAGCTTATTTCCCTCTGAAGGGAGTGTCTAAGCGGGAGATAGGGTTGTGTCAGCAATTCACTCAAAAATGTTTTTATTTCTGCATTGTTTTACTTTCACTTCTCCGTGTTGACATGAAGGAACAGCATGCATTCCAGAAATCCTGTGTTTCCGATGCCCGTGGAGGGAAGCGTTTAAACACGTGCTGAAGTTTACCCTTTTTCCCCAGCGGACTTCAAGTGCGTGTTTAAGGCTGCCTCAGCTCTGACAGGATCTCCGTACATGCTTGTGGTGAGGCATGTTTGTAAGGGATGCTGGATCAGGGCACAGATTCCTTTCAAGTCAAGATACCTTTGTTAAATTGGCAAGCAAGCTTGACATGTTTCATAACAGTACTAGTAAAAATTTATAACAGTCTCTCTTCAGTGTTTATAACTTTCAGTTTCTCCTAAATGATTATTGTCTGGTAATTATTAAACAAGCAAACAAATGACAGAGCTAAAAGTAGCTTTTCCTTCATTCTGGAGTTTGCTTTGCTGTACCAGCACATTTGGTGGAAGCAGTGGTACAGCTAGGACGCATTTATTCCGGTCTCCTTTTTTTTAATGTAAGCATCTGACTCAAATTAACCAAGTGCATTTTGGGGACAGGTGGTGGGCTGTGTTTCAGGTTGTTCCTTTAAACATGGTTTTAGTGAGCTGTTTCCTTCTGGTCACCATATCCCTAAGGATTGTCTCCTTCCACTACTTCTTAGGACTTCAGGGATTGTCCCTAGATAACTCCCTACTCCCTAAGGTTTCCCCCAGCCCCTTCCTGCCCCCCAGTGGGAGCTGTGGGGTTCAGGCTCTGCCCCCCAGCTCCGGCACCGGCTGAGCTGACTGTGCTGAAAGGAAGAAAATGCTCCTGCTCTCCAAAGCTGCCTGAACTGCTTCCACAGATTCTGAGTTTCAGTGTTGGAGTTTGGCAGGCTGGCTGGCTGTCTTTGAAATGTCACTGGCTTTCAGCTGCAGGTAGTTTTTTCAGGCCTCAGTACAGGCAGTCATTTTCAAATTTAATTACAAACTGGCCTCATTTTGTTAAAAAAACCCACGGTAGATGTAGCATGTCCACTCTGCTTAAACAATAAACTTTTGTCTTTGCCTTTTAAATTAATTTAGCAGGAGAGAAGATCTTATGGAGAGATATTGAGGTAGCTCTGTACATCTGTCATCCCCTGGTCAGCCTTGCTCAAAAAGAGCAGAGGAGTGCCCTGTAAATGCCGAACCAGCCAGGGGATGGCACGCTGTGGGTACCTGGGTCCCATCCTGACCCTGTGTGGGTGCAGCGTAGAGACGCCCCCTGAGAAAGTTGGGACTGGATTTTTGTTTTGCACTCTGGGTTCCCTCCCTTCTTTCTTTTTTTATTAATGGTTCATTTCAGTTCTCCGCTTCCCGGGTGAGGAGGTTACAGATGAGGTTAGCTAATCGTTATTCATTTCCTTCTCCTTTTTGGGGTCCGTTGGAACAAGCAGTGCCTCTGCACGTGGAGCGGTGGCTGCTGTGTGTACCTTTGGGAACCTCTCTGCAGTACAACGCTGGTAGATGCTAGGTGGCATTCATCCTCAGGCATTAAAACCTCTGTGAGGCCAAGCAGTATGTCCCCACTCTCCTGGTAGAGAAGCCAGAATATGGTCAAACACTTTTTCAAAGCAGGTTCAGCATGAGGTTTTCAAGTGGCATTTTCATCCATTTTTAACTTCCTAATAGATTGACAAGGACGCCACGTCCTTGGAATTTTAATTTCCTTATTAAAGCACTGGTGGAGATTCGCGTGCAGCTGGTAGAAATGCACTGACCCCCTGCCCCCCCAGCCTTTGCATCTCATGGATGGCGCTAACTGCCCACCAGTATCCTTCATCCAGCCCGCTCTGGCCTTGTCTGCGTGCAGCATGGACACCAGGAGCTGCTATGTTCTTGTATTAAATGGAAAATGAACCCCCACAGGAGGAACGTTAGCCCCAAACTATTCTGTGGCACGTGTCCTTTGTCAGCTAAAAGTGCGTTTTATTTGAAGACACAATCAAACCACAGTTCCTTCTTTTTAAAGGACTGTGTGACAAAAGATGGCACCTTGTTCGGCGTCTGTGTGACTCACACAGCTCAGTTTTTGACGAGGCCACTGTCTGAAGTGGCAACAGCGCTGGACTGCCCTTCAGGTCCAACGGGGAAAGTTTAGCTATCCACCAGCAATCTTCAGAAGCATCTCCAGTGCTTGTCCTCTTGCTCTGCAGCGCGGTGAAACGCCGGTCACCGCCAGCCTCCCGACACGGGAGCCGTAGGATTTCCCCGGGTGGCCCTGCTCAAACGGTTAGCGTGTGGAGACGCATGGTGGAAGCTGTCCGCTTGCGTTAAACGTGTGCAGGGGATAATTGCGAAGGTGAAGCGCTGCCTGTGTGTTCACGTGCCTTTTTGTTCCAATTGCAGAAAGGAGAGGAACTGGAAGAGGGCGTGACCAGTGAAGGTAAGCAGAGACGCCTGTGGTTATGAGCCGTTCGCGGGTTAGTGCGCAGGCCGAACGATCTGCTTTGATCCCTGCTGACACGCTGACTTCTCCCAGCCTGATGTTCCCCAGCAAACGCTTCCGCACCCGGAAAGGCGGGAGGGGAGCATTTCAGAGTTTGTGTTTATGGTATGAGGAGCCCCCCTGGCTGGAAGTGCTTTCCTGCCATCTTCCTCGGCTGTGCGCTGTGTTTGTGCCAGCAGGAATGCAGCCCCGAGCTGCTCAGCCCTTTGGAATGATGTTTCCCTGCTTCTGTCGCAGCCGATGGCGTAGCACGGCTTTGATTCCCTCTGCTCTCTGAGCCAGGGTGTCTCAAAGGACATCTGTACCCTTTTCTGAGGAAGTCAGGCTGTACAAGTGTGTGTGCCTGCGAACACGGCCCGACGGGACAGCAGGCACTGGAATTTCAGACCTGCTAACCTCTGTCCCCGGGGCCGAATGTACAGCCCCACTTCTTACCTGTCTTCCTTCTTTTTTGTTTTTTTTTTTGCATTGCAGAGTTTGACAAATTTTTAGAAGAGCGAGCCAAAGCGGTGGAGATGGTTCCCAATCTGCCATCCCCTCCCCTGGAAGCCCCCACCCCTCCGACAAATCCTTCCAGCAGGAAAAAGCAAGAGCGCTCGGAGGATGCCCTCTTTGCACTGTGAAGATCGCCCTTAGCCGCCCTCCCACCCCTGTGTTCTGCAGGCGAATGTCGCTGTTCGGCCACTTTGTCCTCTCACAGCACCTGGCTAACGACGACCCCCTTCCCCTCGATTTCGTAGATTGCTTCTCCTTCCCCCCCTCCCCAAACCAGCCACCCCCACAAGCTGACTCTTTCTATTTAAGTCCAACACTATTCCTGCCAGACCACGATTCTCCAGCCCTCGCTTAATCCCCTCCTTCCTATCCCAGCTGCACAAAACCAGCTCTTGATGCTGAAAACCCCTTTAGAATGCATGGGTACGTCACACTGGGTTGAGACAAAAGCCCAGAGGGGAGAGAGCAGCCTTGCCCTTCAATTTATGTAGGGATCATCCTCTTCTGTAGGCAGGTCCTGCCAAGTAGACTGCTCTGTTGATCAGCATGTAATTGACTGAGCTGGAATGTTCAGGAGGAGTGTGTCTTTATTTTTAGATAAAATGTTAATGTATTGGCTTTCGTGTCGGATTCGGCAGCAAGGAACAACTGTTCCCCTTTCAACATGTGCTTCACAAGTTAAAATCCTTTACTCTCCCACTCACACATCTCCCGGTACCATATGGTGGTCGCTTTTTCCTACTTTGTGCGGCGCTTCATGTTCTAAATCTCACAGGGTATTTTTTTCCTTGTGTTTTATCTAGGCTCGCTCTAATTTGAAAGCAGTCTGTTGGCCATGTCCAGTAGCTCTGGCAGTTGACGAGAATGAAAAACACCGAGCTAAATGGATGCTGTAACGTTAGCGCGCGAAGCATTTTGCTCTTTGGGAGAGCATTCTCACATGAGGATTTTTTTCTGGTGTGTTTGCCTTTTAAAATAGCTAGGTTATTTTTTCCTTACCTTAGATTCCTTCCTCAGTGACTGTAGAGCTCTGCGTTTGTCTCGGCTGTTGTAAGCGACGTCCATGCAGATGGATGGGACTTGCTCATGGACTGGGTGTGAACGGAGGTTCCTGGATTCCCTGCCGTGCCTGGTAGGATAGACGTGCTGGTTCTTGGTGGCAGGTATGAGAAAAAGAGGCAAACCTCGCGGAGGCTCGTGCAGAAATGCTGAGGGGGATGGTTACCGCGGAGGGGTTAGCCATGCCTGCCTGTGCTGGAGGTGAAACTCCTCATTT
The DNA here is from genome assembly GCA_009806455.1 of Tetrax tetrax. Classification (NCBI taxonomy): domain Eukaryota; kingdom Metazoa; phylum Chordata; class Aves; order Otidiformes; family Otididae; genus Tetrax; species Tetrax tetrax. Next base: position 8,184 of record WHYT01012702.1, on the reverse strand, counting down.
CCTTCTGGGTTTGGGCCGGAGGAAGTGTTGGATGGTTGTGGCCGTGCTATTTGGAATTTTTGGAGTGTGCTTTGATACCCGCACCTCTCTATCCACTCCCAGCTCCTACGGGGCCGCGGTCTCCCTCCTGTCTGTGCGAATGAGCATATTCCCTCATTTGCCAGCGGCATGGCCGAGAGCGCTGCTCTTCCTGGAGCCGCCAGAAGGGATTCCAGCGTGTGCTCCTGCCTCGCCGGGCTGACGAGCGGAGCCGGAGCAGGCAGCTCCAGCCATCGCTGCATCCCCCAGTGTTCCTTGGTAGGAAGGCAGTGGCGCAAGATGGCAGGATCAAACGGATCCTGAACGCTGCGTGGCAGGGAGAATCTCCTGTCCTGACAGAAGGGAGCTTTATCAGATGAACACCCATGCAGGCAGCAGCGCTCCAGCCCCTCTTCCTCGGGGCGCTCGTTGTCTTAGGCCAGCAGCCGCTTTGTTCTGACTTGGCACGTCTGAGCTTCCCGGGATGCCGATGTGTGCCGAGCTCTCTCAGAAGTTGTTCTAGACCAAGAAGCCGTGCTATAAACAGCTGATGTGAAAGCAGCAGAAGCTTTTATCTGAGCGTAGTTATTTCAGCTTGTAACGCGCTCTCTGGGGTAGGTGGTGACACATAAAACCTTTTACCAAATGGCCCGATCGCAGCGCTGATGGTCTTTGAGAGCGGTCACATTCATCTTCAGAGGGAAGTGGTGTTCGGTGCAGGATTTCCAGGCCCTCCCAGGGCAGATGTCACTCCGTGCTGTCCCTGCTCATCCTCTCCTCTGTCTTGCCCTGCCTGCACCCTCTTCCAGGATCCCTCTGTGTGTAGCTGGGCCCGGGCAAGGCTGCCCTCCCTGCCAGCCCCTGGCTCTGTCTTGGCTCCTCGTCGCTGCTGCGTAGCTCACTGCTCCCTGTCAGCTGGGCGCTGTGCAGAAAGCAGCGTGACTTGCGAGCGCACAAGGAAAATCGGTGTAAGGGTGCAGACAGCGTGGGGATCAAGCTCCCTCTTCTCCCCCTCTCCCCAGCTGAAGCCCTCCTGCGTGGGTCTGCGGAGGGTTTCCCTCCATTTCACCTCCGCTGTGGCTGACGGGAAGTGCCAGGACAGCCGCCTTGGCTGCGCGTGTGCGCTGCTGCTCTCGCCCGCTGCCTTCGCCGTCTAACGCAAGGTGAGCCCAATGCTCAGATGCTGGCTGCTGCCAGCTCCTGCCAGCCCCTGCCTTGGTGCAACACAGCAGATGTGGCCACCAGCTCCCAAAAACCTGAGGAAACTTCTGTTGTGACACTGATTTGATGTCAGACGGTGTTTGGTTGATTGCCTGAGCAGCCTTGCCAGCGCAGAATGAATTGTTGGTATTCCTGTCAATGCAAAAAGCTCCGTGGGTGTTTTAAGCGCGTATTTTCTCTTCTAAATCCTTGAAACACATTGACCCTGTAAATGGCCACATCAGGTGATTCTAAGCATGTTAATCCAGCTTCCCTGCCAAGCCGGAGGAGATAATCGCATTGCTCAAGCACGGGGACGTTGTCAAACGATGCTGAGTGGCAAGGCTGTCGGCAGCGCTGTCGCCGAGCCCGCCTGCCGAGTCCCGCCACGCGCATTTGCTGGCCCTGAGCAGAAGGGGAGGTGGGGGTGTGCTGTTAACGCTGCGTCTTTCTGTCATGCTGAGCCTGTCCTGGGACTTCCAAGTTGTTGCTTTAGAGAGAATCTGGTCCCTTTCTGGAAGGTCTTGCAGAGCTGTCAGTGCCTGCTCCCTCCAGCCGGGGAGGAAAAGAGATGAGACAAGAAGGCTGGGGCTGGGGGGAGATGAGGAGCACGTGTTGGCAGAACCCGAGGGACTCTCCTCTGTGCTTGCAACCTCAGGCAAGCGTCGTCCCCGCTGACGCTCCGCGTTATCTGCTGGAAAGCAAGGACACGGTTTGCAGGGGCTGGCAGGTGCTGTCGGCACGAGCAGTGGCTTTGCTGGAAGTAGGGCAGCGCTCGGGAGATGCCTTCCATGGGAGTTGTGTGCTCAGCCCGGGGCCGTGGTCCCACGTCCGTTTGGTGGGACCCTCATGTCCTTTTGGTGAGACCCTTGCTGGGTCCGGTAAAAGCGCAGCCCTCCCACAAGTTAAATTTGGAGCCCGGATCCACCAGACCCGGCTCCGGCAGGCTGAGCGTGGGGGCTGGAAGCACCGAAGGGCACAGCGTGCGGCAGAACGGGTGGTTTGGCCCAAACCTTCTTTAACGAATGTAAGAGCTACGCTAGAGCTTCCCTAATGTCCTGTATCAGGATCTCTCATTTTCCCCATCCTCTTGTGGTCTGCGGAAAACCTGAGCGGTGGAAACCGTTTGGGGGCAAAGGGAAGGGGTTTTTCACTTCAGAAGACTGACCTCTTGATTTATTCTTCCTTCGCTTTCACTCTTAAGTGCTTCCTCTGTGCAGGTGGGCAGAGGACTTGCGTGGCTCCGATGCTGGCGAGAAGAGGGACAGAGCAGCAGCCTGATCTGCTTTCCGTAGGGAATAACATCCCAGTGCTCTCTAGGCGCGTTAGGAATCACAGCTTGACGCTCAATGACACTAAATTATTATTGGGGTCCTTTGTAAGTTCTAATCATACCCTGTTCTCGGTTAAAATATTTATTTTGTCAATATATTTCCTTTCCAGTGTGTTTTTTAACCTCTTCTCTTAACCCTTCATGTGCTGAGGTGTAAGAAATGAATGGTTTCTATTTAAATACATCCTTTCGGGTTTTTTAATTGTTCTGTGTAGATTTCAGCTGCGTCTTCGGCAGGTGTGATAGGTAACAATGTGCTGTACAGACATTTAGGCTGTTTAGTACGTAGGTGAGGCTCGTAGGAGGATTGCTCATGAAAACGTAGCGTGGTGGCTCTCAAAGGGAACAGCATAAATGCAGAGACTGGTCCTTACCGGGACCCTCACGTAACTTCCAGCATTCCTCTCCCCCTCCGATTATCACAGCCTCCGTCTCTGAAACGCGCTGATCGAATCAGCGCCGCCATTTCCAGGGCTGCTTTTACACCTGCACGCGGAAGAAGGATTTTAGCGGGGGTTTCCGACTTAGTTTGGCCTTTTTTTGATGGGATGCGGTGGCTGTTCCCACTTTTACAGGGAGGACTCGGAGACATGGCTGTGGTGGCGAGATGTTTCCCTCCAGTGGTGGAAGAACAGATCCGGGCGGTGGTTTCAGATCTGGGGCAGGGGTGATGGTCCCCCTCCGTAAGCTCTCCCGGCTCCCCAGCCAACGTAGCCCGTTCCCATTCCTCTCTAGTCCATGCTCTCCTGCTTTCACCCGTGAGGACAGGACACACGGACCAGGAGAGCGAACACGGCAGCGGTTTTGGGTCTTTTTCACCCGACGCGTTGTCAGGTCTCTTGCGGCTGCTGGGAGCCCTGTGGCTCCCAGTTCCCCAGCGGGAACTGCGTGTGCTGTCTCCATCCCGGGGCCAGCCTCGTCCGGCTCAGTCATTGTTTACCTCCTGAAAGCTAACCGCAGGGCTTGCGGAGCCTACCCTGGAAAAAAACAGCTCAGGACAGTTATTTTTATGGAAATAATGAAGCAGGCGATCAGGGAGTGGATTTGTAGCTGCCTTGGAGGTAACCCTTCAGCTGCTGGGGGCCCCCACCCGCCCTTGCCCACGGGCGAAGGAGAGGGGGTCGGAGTGCCCTTGCCGGGCGCCCGGGGCGTTGCTGGTGCCCACGCAGCACCTTCCCCTCGTCCCTCCCGAACGGCAGCCTCCGGAGCTGCTCCGTCCCCGGGCGCGGGTTGCCCCTCCATGCGGGAGCGAGGCGAGGTTGCCGGCTGGCTCTCGAGCCGCGCTGAGCTCCGGTGCCGCTTCCCTTCAGCCCGTGGCAAAGCCCCAGTGAAACCCCCACCCTGCTCTGTGTTTTTATGAGTACGAGCTCCTCGTTCCGTACGTGTTACTATGAGCTGTCGTTAACCCTACCGATGTAACCTCTACACTAGCTTCTCTGTATATTACAGCTGTAGGCTTTCCAGATAAAAGTGGATAATATTTATTTACTGAAGATACTGGATATTTTTTTGTTTGGGAACGGGGTCGGGGGAGAAGGGGGACATAACTGTTTAAAGAGATTGACTATGTAAAGAGAAACAAAAAACCACAACAAGCAAAGAAACCCAACACTAAAACGTTGCTGTGTTCACGTAGAAAGCGTTTACGTCGAGGACGATACGACTGTATTAATCTGCCATTGTTTAACTTGCTCCAGAAATCATCTCTACTTTGGTTCCTGCATGTGAGATACTCCAATAAAAACACTACTGGTGTGACCTGGAGGGTGCTCTCCGTCTGTCTCTGGGCTGGCGTCTCGCTCTGCTCCGCTGCCCGGCCAGCACGCGCGGTATGAGCGGGGCAGGAGGCGCGCGCGGCCGGCAGCTGCCGTTGGGTGCCCGTCCGTGTCGAAACACGACACAGGCTTTGGGGAATCCTCAAATGACAGAGGCCCGGGTGTTCCCACTGGGAGAAGGATTGTCCCCAGTGGAAAACGCGCTTTGTGTCCTTACGTGGGCCTCACTGTCCACGGCGGGGTGTGGCTGCTGCTGGCAAATTCGCTCCGCCGCTAAATCTTTGGCGCGTCTTTTGTGGTTGACACCAGACAGGCGCACGGGCGACAACTTTGGTGCTTGGTGGGACACCTGCCCGCCTTGCAGGGCTTGCCAGACGGTCCTCGGAGGGTGGCTTCGCGTCACCTGCCTGGGTGACCTAGAAAGCGACGGGTAAGGAGCTGTTGTGCTCTGCAATGCAGGTGTTGCTCCCAGCCTGTGCAACGGGTGATTTTTCCTGACTCATCGGCCAGGAATTTGTTCCAGCATCCTCATTTGTGACGGTCGTTGCAATGGACACAGGAGGAGGAAGAGCGGCCGTCTGGGAACCCTGGAGAAGTGACACGGCGTTGCTTCGGCCAGGGACGCGCCAGTTTGTCAGAACGGTGCCCTCCGTCTCACGCACGAAGCTCGAAACTCACGGGCGCTGGCTTGAACACTGCTTTGGGGAAGGGGTGCGCGCGGAACAGCTCGGAAGATGGGGTTTCACCTCCTTGGAGCTGCAAATCAGCACGCAGCAAATCCAGCTCTGCCCCGGCGTGTTTGCGGTCGCGCGGATCATGCGCCTGGCTCTGTCTCGAACATGTTCGCGTAGGTTCACGGCCCGGCTCTGCTGAGAAAGGCGCGGAGCTATCGCTGCCCTGACAGGGCAGAAATCACACACAAAAAAAGCACTGGCTGATAAATTTCCAGCGCTGTGCAGGGGGAAGGCTGCCGGAGCGGGGGTCTGCTGCCTTCCAGGGGGGCTGCAGCGCATCGTCTTCTGCAGCCCCGCGATTGTGCGTGAGGCAAAGATCCCTCCAACCCCAAATCCTTACTGTCTCAACAGGGGCCAAAGTGGGTGCAAAGGGAGGAGTGTAAGAGCAGGACCAGCGTGCGGGGACATTTCACGTGCGTGCCCCCCCCCAGCCTCAGCCCCTGGTGATCCCCAGGTTTGCCAGCCCTGATGGGCTCCTTGTCTCCAAAACCGCCTGGGCTCCCGCAGAGACCCTGCAAGCTCCCGGCGCGGGCTGGGGGCTGCCGCGGATCATCGCCCTCGGCTGCGGGCTGCCGAGCCCCGGCACGGAGCCCGGTACGGGCTGAGCCTCGGCCGGGGTGCCTGTCACCGCCTTTTGGGCACCGAGTTTGGATCCCGGTGCAAATGGGAAGTGACCGCACGTGCGTTCGCCTTTTCCCGTCTGAGCCTGGGGTAAATAAACCCGGCGGGGGCTGCGCGCTGCGCTGGGGTGCCGCCGGGCCGGGCTGCGTGTTTACCCGCTCCGGAAGGGACAGTTGACAAAGCAGAGTTACAGGTAGTGAAGGAGAGAAGAGGCTTTGAATCTGTTTGCGATGCGAATTAATGATTAACGCTGCGCTCTGCCGTAGCGAAACAAATCCCCGGAGCGCCAGGGATGCCGAGGGCTGGGAGCGGGGCACGGCAGCAAAGCCCTGGGGCGGGCAGGGCTGCTTTCAGCGCGGGGTTAAGGCGTCCTGGCAGGCAGCAAACATGCAGGGGCTCGGCATTTTGGGGACCCCCCCGCCCCCAGCCGAGCGAGGGAGCAGCAGGACAGAGGACGCTCCATGCAGGGTGCCAGGAGCTGCCGCATTCGGGCTCTGCAGCTGAAGCTCAGCGCGTCCCGCAGCTCGGGGCGATGCTCCGCACCGCCGGCGAGCCCGACGCGGCCGCCCGAGCCCGCCGCAGCCGTGCGAGCCTTCCTGGCCGGAACCCAACGGTCTTGGGGGCCGGTTTGTTTTCAGTCTCATCCCTGCTGTTTCCTCCCGGCCTTGCGCTCAGGAAAACCGTCTCAGCGATTCCGGAGCAACCACGTGGCCCCGTTGCCATCCCCGCAGGACCGACATGATGTAATCGCGGGCCCTGAGCCGTGATGCAGAATCACTCCACTCCGGGCCGCCGCGCTTATTGGCTGCGTGGCCCTGGTCCTACAGGCGGGGTTTTCCCTACCCCATAACCGAGCTTACCCCCGGGAGCCCCATCCCGCGTGGCATCCGTCGCCCTCCAAACCCACCCCGTCCCACCGAGCGGCCGGGGCGCTTACGTTCTCCCCCGCGCGCGGAGGATGCTGCTCGTTCGCTTCGGTTCGCCGGGGTGCACGGACCCTCCAGCTTGGGGTCGGGGAAGGGGCTCTGCGAAATGCGGCTTTGCCCGCACCTTGTGCAAAAATAAAGCCGTGTTGATGCGTCTGAGTTTCCCCCCCGCTCCACGTCCCACCAGGAAAGCTGCGTCCCGGGTCTCGCATGTGACCCCCACGTTGGTGCGAGGTTGCCCTAAAGCCCCCCGGGGCCACGGCGCATCCGTCTCCCCGGCCCTGCAAACCTGCCCCCTCCTCCAAAATCTGCTCCCCGCGCTTTCCTGAAAGCGAAGGAAAACTCCCCGCTGCCACGGAGCCTGGCTTCTTCCCGGTGACCGGAATAAAAAAGCGGGGGGGGATTCATGGCCCCCCGTCCCGAGACACCTCATGGCAGGTTGTGGGGTTTTTTTTTCGTGGGGTTTGTCGTTTGCCCGAGCAGCCACCGCTGCCCTGTGCGCGGGTGACGCTGCCCCAGCCGTCGGCGCGGAGCTGAGCCAGGGCTCCCCGGGCTCGTCCCCAGCTCGGGCACAGGTTGACGTCCCCGGCTCCGGGAGGCTCGAGCTGGGGTGAGGGTGCGGAGGGATCGGCGGTGCCCGTGCACCCACAGGGTGCTCCAGGTGTCCCTCGGTGACCCCCGTGCTGCGCTGGGCAGGGTTTTTTTCCTGATTCCCACCCAGGAGCGTGGGTGGGCTCACAGGGCAGCGTTGGCCATTTGGCAGCCCCTAACTGGTGCTGGGGGAGCTTCTCCCACCCTGGGCCGTGCCGCGGGGTGGCGGCGGTGCTGGGACAGGCCCTGGACCCTGCTGGAAATAGACGTTCCTCTGCGCTGGGAACCGCAGGAGCCTCCAGAGGTGATGCGGTGGCCCTGCCATGTGGCCTCCAAGAAGTTCTGGGGGCTTCCTGCACCTGCACCCACTCCCCACACCAGTGCCTGCTCCCACGTGTGCCCCAAGCCGGGACAGAGTGGGCTTTAATGCCCAGCACGGGTACTTGGTGCCTGTCCCTGGGGGTTCACCACCGTCCCAAGGGGTCACCGCCCATCTCCAGGGGTCGGTGACTGTCCCCAGGGCTCGGTACCTGTCCCCAGGGCTTGGTACCTGTCCCCAGGGCTCACTGACTGTCCCTGGGGGTTTATGCCCACCCCAAGGTTTCAGTGCCTGTCCCCAGAGGCCGATGCCTGTCCCCAGGGGTTGGTGACTGTCCCTGGGGGTTGATGGCCATCTCAAGGGCTTGGTGACTGTCCCCGTGGCTCAGTGCCCGTCCCCATGGCTCGGTGCCTGTCCCCAGAGGACCGGTGCCCTGCTGAGGGGCTGCAGCCTCCCTCGCTCCCCTCTCCGGTCCCGCCGCACCAGGTCCCCGCCCGGAGCAGCCCGGGAGCTGCGGGTCCCGGTGCCGGCGGTGCGGGGCGGGGAAGCGGCCGCGGGGCGGGGAAGCGGCGGCTCCTCCTCCTCCTCCTCCTCCTCCTCCTCCTCCTCCTCCTCCTCCCCCCATTCCCTCCGCTGCCCGGTAGCAGGGTCTGGGCACGGTTCGCGG
>WHYT01012701.1:113664-159595 GCA_009806455.1 Tetrax tetrax | reverse complement strand
GACCCGGAGGTCTTCAAGGTGGGTGGGATAGGGGCTCACCAGCAGCGACCCGGAGGTCTTCAAGGTGGGTGGGATAGGGGGTCACCAGCAGCGACCCGGAGGTCTTCAAGGTGGGTGGGATAGGGGCTCACCAGCAGCGACCCGGAGGTCTTCAAGGTGGGTGGGATAGGGGGTCACCAGCAGCGACCCGGAGGTCTTCAAGGTGGGTGGGATAGGGGGTCACCAGCAGCGACCCGGAGGTCTTCAAGGTGGGTGGGATGGGGTTGACCAGCAATGATCTCAAGGTCTTCAAGGTGGGTGGGATGGGAGATGACCAGGGGCAAGCTTGAGGTCTTCAAGGCTGGTAGGATGGGGTTGACGAGCAGTGACCTCCGAGTCTTCAAGGTAGGTGGGATGGAGGGTGACCAGGGTCAACTTGAGGTTGTCAAGGTGAGGGGGATGGAGGGTCGCCAGCAGCAATCTTGAGGCATCCCTAAAACCTCCAGGCTCATGGAGCCAAGGTTCCTATACTCACCCCCTACCCCCCACCCACCCCCTAGGCCTGGGCAGAAGCGAGTGGGCGATATGAGGGGAGCTCTGAGGACCCGGCCAAGTGGAAGACCAACTTCCGCTGCGCCCTGAGGAGCACCCGCATGTTCAGGCTGCTGGAGGACCGCTCTAAGTGTGGTGACGACCCACACAAGGTCTTTGTCATTGCCCCAGGTGAGCCTTGCCCCATGGGGGGGCCTGCGTTGGGTTTGGGAGTTGGGGCAGGCAATTTCAGGGTGCCCCGCTCATGCTGCTCTCCTTCCAGCTGCCCTCCAGAACGGCGAGGAGGGAAATTTTGACAGCCCTGACCCTGCAGTGGACCAGCAGCCACTGAACCAGCAGCTACAGGTAATGGGGTGAGCTGGTGGGATCCCCAGTGCCGCTGCTCAGGTGTTGCACCCCCATGTTGTTGGGGTGCTCTCGAGCTAGAGCCCAGCACCTGTCTGAAATGCAGGGCAGGGGGAGACTTGGTGCCCCCCATCCACAGTGGTAAGACCCCATCCTGCTTCCCTTCACAGCTGGCGCTCAACCCCCAAGATGCTGCCCCAGAAATCACAGCCCCAGGTAGGCACTGATCTCCCAGGGTTTTTTGGGGTTCACCCCAGTAGGCTCAGCCAAGGCTGGTTTTTGGGGTTGTGAGGCCTCCTACCTGCTGTTCCCCTCCTCAGGCAGCACTGACCCCCCACAGCCCTCGACCGTGGAGGACCTGGAGATCCTACAGTGGGTGCTGCAGCAGTGTGAGATCTCCCACGACCTCGAGCCCCCAGCCCCATCTTGGGTGCCCGCAGGTGAGATCGGCCTCGCTTGCGGGGTGCAGGGTGCGTGACACTGTGGGTGGGTGACTCCAGCCCCTTCCCACTGGTGATTTCTCCGCAGAGGACGCCCCCCACCAGGACACCCTACTTCAGCCTCACCCAGACTCCAGCCAAAACAACTGCCTCCCCCCTCCGGCATCTCAGCCGTGGGTGCCCACGGCGGAGCAGCCCCCCTTGGGGGCCTACAGCCTCACAGACCCCATGCTGCTAGAGGAGCAAGGTGGGTGCCGTGGGGAGGACGCTGACAGGGTGGGAGGACACTGGGGGTGCTGCCCCAGGCACCCCATGCCAAAGTGACCCCCACCACCACCCCACTGCATCCCAAATCACCATACCGACGCTGCCCATTTCCCACCACAGAGGCTGTGCCGCTGCCGTGCCACCCACCGGAGGTCATGGTCCCTGTGCCATCCCCAGGAGAGGCGATGCTCTTCGCCCCTGTCACCAGCCCTGCGCTGCCGCCGGCGGAGGATAACACAGGTGAGGGTTATTAATTATTCATAGCTATAAATATTTATAATAATTATTAATAATTAGTATTATATATCGTTGTTAGTAGTTATCAATACTAATGGGGGGTGTTTTGGGGAGGGGGAGCATTTGGGTTTGGGGGATGTGGTTGCTGATCACTGCCCGGTGCAGATGGCATCGTCCCCACCCTGGACATCAGCATCTACTACCGGGGGAGGCTCTTCCACCGGGAGGAGGTGGTGGGCAACCAGTGCCTGCTGGCGTACCAGCCCTCCGACCCCGCGCTGGCCCTGTGCCCCGGGCGCCTGGTGCGCTTCCCCAGCCCCGCCGAGCTGGCCGATGGCAAGCAGCGGCATTTCACCGAGGAGCTGCTGGGCAGCACGGGGCTGCGGCTGGAGCAACGCGCCCGCAAGCTCTTCGCCACCCGCCTGAAGAAGTGCAGAGTCTTCTGGGCCCTGTCCCAGCAGCTCGAGGGCGTTGAGGATCCCCCAGCCAACCAGCTTTACCGGGACCAGGAAACCCCCATCTTTGACTTCAATGACTTTTGCACAGGTGGGCAGGGGTGTTGTCTGCACCTCCCATTCCCTCCTCCCCCTTGCCTCCAGTTTTGGGGCTTGTGGGAGCCAGCTCCAGGATGTCACAAGCATCTGGACCCTCCCAGCCCCTTGCTGTTTTCTCGCTCACCCCAAAACTGAGCCTTATCTCCCTTCGCAGAGCTGAGGGAATTCCGCAACGGCCAAAGGCAGCGGTCCCCTGACTTCACCATCTACCTCTGCTTTGGGCAGTCCTTCTCCAGGGCCAAGCCCAAGGAGTCCAAGCTCATCCTGGTCAAGGTGCAGGGGCCAACATCCACCACTGCCCCACTGCTGCCCAGGGAGAGGGGAGGCTCCTGGGGGTCAGAGCAGATGGGGCTCTGGGTGCCCAAGGAGGGGGACCCTCAGGGGCCAGGGGAGACAGGTGCCTGGGCAGGGGACCCTTGGAGTCCAGGGGAGATGGGGGTTCCTCTGGGGGGAGGGACCCTCAAAGGCCAGGGGAGATGAGTGTCTGAAAGCCCAAGGAGGGGGATGCTCAGTGACCAGGGACATGGGGGTCTGGGTACCCAAGGAGGGGCTCCCTTAGGGGCTGGAAGAGATGGGATAACTGGGTGACAGGGGAGGGGGACCCTTGGAGACTACGGGAGATGGGGGGGGGCACTGGGTGCCCAAGGAGTGGGACCTTCGGGGGCTTGGGGACAGAGTGTGGCTGGGTGTCCACGGGGAACCCTTGGGGAGCAAGTGCCTGGGGAGGGGCCCCTTGGGGGCCAGGAGTCCAAGGAGGGCCACCCTAGACAGGGGGCAGCTGCCTGGTTCAGAGGGGACCCTTGCGGGCTGGGCAGGATGGGGTGGGAGGCAGCTGCTCAGCCATGGGGACCCTGAGGGGCTGGGGGAGATGCAGGGTGCCCCCCACACCTCCTCCCTCTGCTCAGGGAGGCCAGGGCCGAGCAGGGTGGTGCAGCCTCATCAGGCAGCCGCCCCTGCCCCTGCCCCTGCCCCTGACCCTCCCTGTTTGCTGCCGCAGCTGGTGCCCAAGTTCTGCGAGTTCTGGTACGAGCAGGTGCTGCGGGAGGGAGCCTCCTCCCTGGACAGCGGCACCGTCAGCCTGCAGCTCTCCAACTCCTTCAGCCTCTTCGAGCTCATCGAGCAGTACAACATGCAGATCGACTGACCCCACGCCACCTCACTCCCCACGGCCCCCCAGGATGGGCACCGGCCCGCGGGAGACCACCAGGCATCGGGGCCATGCAAACCAGCATCGCTCTGGGTGGGGATGCACCTGGTGGGGCTCTTTCCTCCTCCTCTCCCCCCAGCCCAAGGACAGCTTCACCAGCCGGCCTGAGAAGTTGCTTTTCCCCTCCGTCAACTGCTAACGTGTATTTTTTGTGGAGTGTGTTCATTTACAGACTTATTTTCTTAATTTTTCTAAGTTTAAATATATATCTATATGTATAGAAAGCTGCTTCCCGCTTGCTGATGTTGCCCAGCCATCTTCCCCCACTTCCAGGCTGTGACCTTCACCCCGTCCCATCCCCCATGGAGGGGGTCCTTGGCCTTGTCCCAGCAAAGCCCCTGCCAGCAGCGGGCTCGTACCGGAGCGCTTGCCAGCACCTTCTTCCCGTTACATTTGTGTAAACAAGGTGACTTCCCACGCGTGGAGGGATGCATTTATCGGTGCCTTTATTTCCATGCCTTGATGCTGCAAACGTGACTTGCAAGCAAAGCGTGTTGAGGACAGCGTGGTTTTGGCGAAACAAAACCAGTTCTTCTTTCTTCGGTGAGCGCCTCCCCGCTGGCCCAGAGTCACTCGCTTGAGATGTTCTGGAAAAACAAGGCAGCAACTACGACACAAAGCACCCAGAGCTCAGCCCTGAGGCGCAGAGGTGGTGGGATCTCAGGGTGGAGCGTGGTAGCCCCAAGACGGGGTGTCCCCTCCCTGGGCTGGGAGCAGCTGTAGCCCCTCATTTCAGGAGCAAGGGGAGAAGGCAAGCCTGCCCGTCAGTGTTGGACCCCAGGCAAGGGGAGGTGGCAGCCTCTTACCTGCCGAGTGACATGGATGCTGCTGGGCCCAAAGGTGGTGGTCCCGTAGCTTGTCACGTAATAGTGAGCGGAGGGCTGTGCCGGGGGCTCCTCCAGCTGCCCGGGCACTGTGGGGATGGGGGGGATGCTGTCAGCACCTCGGCTCCATGAAACCCTCAGCCCTCCTCCCCCCTGAGCGCTGCTGCAGCCCAGACCCGGGACCATTGGCTCACCTTTGGGCAGGAGCAGCTCTGTGCCAAAGCGGTGCCCGCAGGTCCCACAGGTTTTAACGTCTTCCTTCGTCCTGCGGAGGAAAAAGCCCTGAGAAGAAGGTGGCACAGGAGCTCCCCTCAGCACCTCCCACGGAAGACAATGCCAAGGCGATGGAAGTGGCGCCCTCTTTCCACCCCGACCTGAGGTCACGCTGTCAGTGAGACAGCTGCTGCCTTCCCAGGTGCCTGAGCACCTTTAGCTCTTCATGAAATGGGGGACATGCGGGCACCGGGCCAGAGTGGACATTATGTGCCTAAGCCTGAGTCAACTTTTTCCACCTTCCTTTCCATGCTCGAATTTCCTACACAAATAAACGCTAACGCCACATGGGACACAGGCTGCTACGCTCAGGAGGGCAACGCAGGGCCTGACCGGTTTTGCAACTGATTTCACATGGCTTTTGGAAGCTGACCAGCCCCACCAGCGCTGCAGTAGCAACCACCCGGCTCCAGCCCTCAGCTTGGAGAGGTGCAGCACGTACGTACATGGCGTTTGTGCCATCCATGTCTGGCCAGATGAGCTCCGCGGGGCAGCCGGCCGTTCGGCAGGGGGTCTTCACGCACACGTGCAGCCCTGGCCACTCCTCAGCAAGCTTCTGGATGATGAACACGACTGCCATGAGGAAGTCCCAGGCAAACTGGAAACCTTCCAGGCAAAAGGAGAACATCTCGCTTAGTCACAGCCACTCAACCACAGCAGGCCAGGAGATGCTATGGTGATGCACGCATTGTTTCCAGCTCACCAGACCACAGCCAGAAGAGCTAGACAGCTCCATTTCGCAAGTTAACCAAGGCCCATCACCCTTCAAAGGGAATTTAAAGATGTGTTGGAAAAGCTCCCTAAGTCTGATGACCCTCTTGCTTATCACTTGGACACCCGGCCTGAGACTGTACTCTGCTGGGACCTTATGGGGAAGGATGACCCATTTGCTCCATGAAAAGTTGACTTTCCACTTTCGTGTGATACCTTGAGAGGCATCCTGACCAGGTTGCATGGAGAAAGGGGAAATCTTTAATTGAACTGCAGGTGGACCCTGGCCAGACTAGGACATGTGGCAGAGGCTTCTGGGATGCTCTGCCCAGAGGAGTAGAGGTGGCGGGAGGGAACTGAGGAGAGATATGTGGTTAGCTGTCATGAAATAAAGGTCAGGGATCCTTACCTGTCCTTCCTGCCGGCTTTCTGCACCGGAGCTCCAGATAGCTGTAGGCCCTCTGGTTGTTCTCTTTGATCAGCAGAGGTTTGCCATTGCATACAAGCAGACAGGTTGCCTTGGCCACCCAGTGCGTGGAGTAGAAGGAGCACGCCTTCACCAGGAGCCTGCAAGGAGATTGCCCATGGCTTTCACCACCCTCCTCCTCACTTATCTCTAACACTGGGAGAAAGCATGGCACCAGGTGGACTTGAAAAATATGAACCCAATTTCAGTAGAAACAGAGGCAGACACCAAATGAGGACCTTGCCCTACTGAAAGCTCAATCAGCAGGAGCAGCCTCTTAATCCAAGAGTTGCTTCCAGAATTGGCCATCAGACAAAACTCTGGACACAAGTCAAGAGCTCCACAAGGACAGGAGACCTTCCAGAAACTGGAACTGTCCCAGTGCCCATAGAAACCAGACCATCCTCAGGTGGGACTGGGAGACCTCTGACTGCCTGGATGGGCATAGACTATCCAAAACGACCCCAGATGAAAGGTGAACAAGAAGGAGCTTGCTCACATCTAGGCAGTCAACATCAAAATGGTTCATTCAGAGCTCCACATGTCTGTGGCAGAGCTCAGCAGCCACCCTGCTCTTCTGAGTCCCAGCCTCATGCCTCAGCTGACGTGCTCTCAACAGCCAAGGGCTTGCTGATGGTCTTACTGGTTTTGGATTGAGCAAACCTCAAACCGCGCAAACTCATTGTGGGCTGGAAACCTCTGCTTACCTCTGGAAGAAACCCTCAGGTATTTCGGGTGAGAAGTACGCACGGATGTGGAGGTCCTCAGGGTGGTCTCCACCCCACACCTCAGAGACCTCTTCGGTTTGGTTCAGATAGGTTGGGAACAAGTACCAGGACTCGCCTTGGCCCCGTGTTGTCTCCCACAGCTTCCCAGGCACAAACTCACTGGCCAGTGGGTTGAGTGCTTCAGCACTCCTCACTTCCAGGCAAAGCTCAAAGTGCTCCAGGAGGCTGAAGAGCTTCCCTCTCCCTCTGTGGGGCCTCTGTCCCATGATTTCCTCAAAGACGTCCCGCATCCCTTCCAAATAGAGCTGGTGCTTCACCAAGGCACGCACAGCCCGGTGGCACAGCATCGCCTTTGACTTGAAGGTCCACACCCAGTTGGACCTGTCTCTGATGGTGGCATGTTCCCCAATCAACGTGTCCACAGAGATGCTCTCGAGCTGCTGGACTAGGTGGTACCTCACAAGGAGCTGGATGGGAAGAGGAGAGAAGAGGCAGCAATGAGAGGAGCCCAGCAAAGCTGCAGAGCTTGGGCCCTGCAGAGAAGATGGTCCTGATCCCCACACTCACCTTGAACATAGTTATTAGGAAGGTAGGCTGGAGAAAAACAGTGCTTTCCAGGTGCTTGATTTCCTCATACCACACGACAAGCCCAATGCGGTGGAGATATCGCAAGATGTCCTGGAGGAGCTCTCTGCCCAGGTTGGCCAGGTGCTCCCACTGGGAGATTTTGCTGAGCAGGTACTGGAGGTCCATCATACCTAGAGGGAGATGTGGGAGCTCAGCACGCTTTAGAGAGCCAACAAACACCAGCACATCCAACGTCACCCATGCCATCCCCGGGGAGGCAGCTGGGACCAGCGCGATGCTTGGTGGCTGTGGCCCAAAATGCTCTGCCCCTCCTCAGCTGTCCCACTGCCACCCTGCAGCTCCTGTGGTCTTGCCTTGCCTCAGCAGTGCCAACAGCCTGTCAGGACCCCAACGGGACATCTGAAAAATGAGGCTAATACTGGCTTTTTTTCCTTGTTTGAAAGAGCAGGTTTGTTTCCAGCCAGAAAACCTCAGATTGCCAGTTAAACCTCCTTTAGTCCTGCAGTGAGACAGGCAACAAAAACCTGGCTTATCTCCACAAAAGAGAAGCATTTGCTCCTCATTCTCTCATCCTACAGTGGCCAGGGATGACACTGGGTGCTGGTGGCATTCATACCTGCTTTAGGTAGGTAAGCCAGGAGCTGGGGCTGCCTGCTAGTCCTGCTAGGTCACAGGAGACACGGAGAGGGGCTAGGGAGGGGCAGGGGCCACTAAATAAAGTTAGCAGGACATAGGTTTGGAAATCACACAGAAGCGTGAAAGCTGGGGAGCTCCTCCCTGCGAGATTTTTCAATTGCTTATAGAGGGCAAAGGGGAGAGAGAACAACGTTACTGGAAAGAAATAAACCAGACAGCACGGCCGGCTCAGGGCACCTCCAGCCGGAGGTCGGTGGATGTTGGCAGAGCCTCCTGGTGAAGACACGCTTGGCCTTTTCCTACGCTCTTCCCTAGGCACCTGCCTTGGGGGCAGATGCTCGTTACGATAGAGCCGGGTAGTAGCAATTAACGCTCCAGCCATAACAGTGCAAGGTGACCCCCACCACCACATGAGTGGGGCCAGAAGGTGCAGCAAGCACTGGAGAGCCCATTCCAGCCAGAGTTCTCCCAGGAAGGTGTGTCAGGGGTGATGGACCACTCACCATGGCCTGCCATCTCCTCGCTCTGTGCAATATCCACGATGGCAGCTTCCACCTGCCTGTAGACGGGTGGCAGCACTCGGGTGACCTCAGGGAAGAGCTCCTCATTCTTCACATGCTCCAGAATAGTGGCCTCGAGCTTTTTGATATCACGGTAATCTGTGCAGTTGACCGGAACTAAGTTTAAGATCTGGAAGAGAGAAAGCACACACCTGCCAAAAGCAGATCCAGAGGAGTCTTTTAGCCTGAGAGGTAAAGGAGGGACTTAATGCGAAGGAGGTCACCAAGGATGGGACACACTGCTAGCTCAGCTTCAGAGGGCACTTCCTTCAGACCTTTGCTCTGTAGCAGTTCCCAGAAAATCACCTGGGGATGGTAAATTCCCCCTTACACTCCTCCCCAGGCACTTGCTACAAGCCACAGGAGGAGATGCTCATCCTGAGCAGGGACAAGGACCCAGCAGGGCACAGGAGGGTACCACATCCACCCCAGCCCCAGGTAGCGGCTGCAGGAACAGCCTGATGATGCATTAGCACCAGGTCACCATCACCAGTGGCACACTGGGCTGCCAGAGACAACAGGGTGACACCAGAGAGCAAGGAACCACGATAATCTCAGCCCTACGGTCAAGGTGCAGCTCTCCATCTCTTTCAGCCTTTCCCACTGGTCCACGTAAAACTCAGGCTCCTCGCTGCCCTCCAGGTTGTCAATGAAGTGCGCGAGGTTGCTTTTTCTCTCTGCCAGCATGGCCACGATCCTTGCCATGATGTCATGCCTCTTCACCTCCACCTCCTCCTTCTGGCAGCAGTCCACATGTGTTCCCACAGGAAGCACCACCGAGTTTGGGACTCGCATGGACAGGTTGTTGATCCAGAAACCGACAAGCTCCTTGAAAGTCTTGTCGTTAGTTTGGTACCTGGGGAGGGAGAGAAAGAAAGTCCCAAATTCATGTCTAACCCTCCTGATCTCTAGCCAACTTCCAGCAGCACAGGCCTGATCATGTACCCTGTGGTGTCCCAGGGGCTTCCTGGAGAAGAGCTCAGATCTCCTAAGCTCTCATGGGTAGTATCCAAGCTCATCCTTAAGGGTCCCATCCTGAAGCTAAGCCAGTTGAAGCTATGGGGTGCAGCAGTCCATCCCTGCTGTGGATGGGAGCATCCCGCTGTACCACAATGCCCAAGCCTGATGCTCCCTCCACGTTCAGGGAGCACCACAAGACACCTGGAGGGATCCTGGAGGTGTTCCCAAGGGAGAATGCAAAGCCATTTAGACAGCAATCAATTGTCACAGAACAAGTTAATGCTCATCTAACCCCTCAAAACAGAGGACACCTGGAAGGTGATGACAGATCTAGTGGATTAATTAAAAAAGTGATCTGCAAAATGGGAGAAAGGGAGAGCTAACTGCTCCAGCCGTGAGAAGACAGGCATCAAAGTCCAACAGAAATGGTGTGAACTCATGCAGAGGAAATCTTCCCCAGTGCCTTTTCTCTTTTCTCACTCCACTTTGAATCCAAACCAGCTCAGCACTTACATGTGGAGATTGATGACAAGGATGACAAGCGCCTGTGGGGTGATGAACACGTGGTGAGTCATGTAGTACTCCAGCTGGCCGGCAAAGTCCCAGAAGAGAAACGTGAAGTCCCCGATTCGGAACTCGCTGATCTCTATCCCAACCGTTCGCTCTTCCTTGGGCACCAGTTTGGTTTGGCCTTGCTTCAGGCTTTTACAGATGGTGGACTTCCCCGCCAACGAGGCCCCCAGGAACATGGTCTTGACCCTCTTGTCCTCCTGCCCCAAACTGCGTTGAAGCTGGTTGAAGTAATTCCGGATCTGCTGGATGCCACCAGCGCACACTTCACTGGGTGGTTCCCGGAGGGGGTTCCCATTGGCCTTGAACATTTTCAGGGATTGTCCCTGGAAGAGCTCCTTGGGGAGCTGGCGAAGGGCATTATTCTGCACGTGGAGTTCCTGTAAGCATGCCAGCTGCAGGACAGGCTGGGGGAAGGTCCGGAACAGGTTGTTGGAGATGTTGAGGTACTGGAGGCTGCCTCGACAAGCTGCCAGGTCCCTGGGGAGGGCACTGAGACGGTTGTTGTTCAGCCGCAAGTGTTTAAGCCTGGGGAGATGGGAGAAAACCCCCTCTGGGATGACCCGAATTTGGTTCTGATTCAACTCAAGCTTCTCCAAACAGACCAGGCTCTGGATTTCATTGGGAAAGTCCACAATCTCATTCTTGGACAGTATCAGCTTCTTCAGGTTGCAAAGCTTAGAAATGCCAGTGATGCTCCTGAGCTTGTTCCTGTCGAGGTCAAGGCTCTCCAGCGCGGGGTTGCTCAGGACCGCTGGAGGCAGCACGCGTAGCCGCTGGGTAGAGAGGGTCACTTCACGCAAACCATCCTCCTGCTCCTGACCTGGACGCACGGGACAGAGAAGGTGGTTACGAGAGACTTGCACCCTTTGGGTTGCAGATTATTTTTTCCCTTGAGCACTGCATGACTTTGGGATCATTTTTGGCCAGCAAGGGAAAGCAGAGGCAAAAACACAACAGCATGATCACAAGTGCTGCTTGAGCAGCTCCTTTGTCCTCTCAAGAGAGGAACCAAAGCCAAGGCACAAGGATCTGGGCTGGGCCTGAAGACACGGTTCCCACCAGACATTGACCTGTAGTCCAAATGTCACGTTAACAACTTTGCTCTCATTAAAGCACTGCGAGAGCTCTGGCTGCAGATGCATCCACCTTGAAACTGGCAGGTTTCCAATCCCAGCAGCAGGCTGGCAGGGCGGAGTCGACGTCAGAAGGAGAGCCGCTCTCCAAATAACTCACCCAGCCCGCCCTCAGCTCTCGACCACAGCTAGGGAGATGTGTTGAGGCCAGGGCCAGCGAGTTCAGACACTTCCTCTCTCACATCCTCCCCCTGCTCCAGATGCACGCTGCAATTCCCTGCTGAGACGCCCCCAGCCCTGGGAGACTGGGGGAATAACGCAGGGACAGCGGGGTCCCCTGCAGGACAGGGTGCACCAGAAGGGACTCGGTGATGGCTGAGCACCTCCCCAAAAGGGAGGTGTTCAGAGCAGAGAGGTTTGCAGGCAAGAGCGCCAGGGGGATGTGGGATGAGGATCACGCAATAGTAGAACAAAACACGGTCAGAGCTGCTTTCTCTCCCTCGTTTCACTTCCTCACCGGATGATGCCGAGCACAGCATCCCCTTGCGCAATGCACCCTGCTCGGGATCCACTCACGATGGGTTCTCAGAATCACCACCTAAACCTGGGATGTGCAACAAGCCCAGCAGGAAAGCAAGCTTTCACCCTCTCCCAAACGCCCGGTCTCTCCTCCAGCGCCCTCGGAGAGACAGGCCAAAGGGCTCCCACCACCGCTCTGAACCAGAGCGGCACAGAGCCGCGGCAGCTACTCACAGGCGCTGGGCTGGGTCATGGCCCTGCAGCGTGGCACCAGCTGGGTCCTCCGGATCACTCGCTCTGCCCCTTTCGTTTCCTCCTCTCCTTTTGCTCCCCGCCTCCCTGAGCTCTGCCCGAAAACCCCACCCTCTCGTTCTCCATCCATCCTCAGAGCAGCTCCCAACAACCCAAGCACCTCTGGCCATGCACTGGGGCCATGGGTACGTCCTGAAAGCAGCTCTGGAGGTCACCTATGAGACAGGATGGCGGCAGAGTGGCGCTTGAATCTACTTCTTACAGCCGTGTCCCTGCCTTTGCTAAAGGAGCTTTTGGTGACACCACTGACGCCAGAGTAGGGAAAGAGGTTACGCTGCTAGAAAAATACCACGTGTTGAAAAAATAAGATTTCTTCCATTAAAAGGTGGCAGCATCTGATCCAAGAGGGTCAATCAGGTAGGAAAAAAAAAAAAAAAAAAAAAAGAAAAAAAAAAACCACCACAAGCACAAGTAGTGTACAGAGTATACTAGAAAAATTGTTTTCTAGAACATGCCAGAAGAGGCATTTTTAGGTACGTTTCTCATTGCCTCTCCCACGAGGCAGCTTACGATTTCATGGATTTATTTTCAAGAACCAGTATTCTTCTTCTTGTAACTTCAGCTTCACTGCTCCTCCAGCAATGGCAGGTGCCAAATTGAAGTCCCCACAGTGCACGCACCGCTGCTGTTTCTTGCAACAGGCTGTTACCTTAGCTGCTAACTCAAGGCTCATACCAAGAGTTTAAAGCAGTGAATCAGTCTGATGAACAGAAGAGATTGACACTGCCTTCCTAGTCAACAGTGTAGTTGCTTCTGTTCTTTGGTGAAGCTTTGTTTTTCACACTACCTACCCTTTTTCACTCACGCAGGCAGGTTAATTCCAGAATAGTGCTGCTGATACACCCGAAGGTGTCCAATACTCAGTCTAACTGTACTCACAACTACACCACGTTCTCACATTCTTGTGCCAGCAGCGCTATGCAAGTTTCTGAACTTCATTTTGTCAAGGCAGCTATCAGCAGTATTTACACCACCACACCCAGCTGTTTAGGCGTATATTCTAGCTACAAGTTTAGATTTAAAACTAAAGCTTCTCTTCTAGCTCTGCTTTTGCAGTTTTAGTGAGCCTTTGTTCCAAAACTCTTCAAAGAAAAGCCCAAAGCTATCAGTCACTTATACTCCATTCAGGCTGCGCTTTCATAGAGGAAGCAGAGCCAAGGAAGATCAACTCCAAAACGCTCAGGGCTCATCCTAAACACTGCTGATGTCGGGAATGATGGGAGTGAAGTGTTTTGCCAGTCCAGCCAGTACAGCTATATAGGCTTTTTTTGTTGTTGTTTAAATAAATAATTAAAAAAGAGAAGTCTCCAAATCAGTTATTTGGAACCACAGCCAAAATTACAGTATGCAGACAGAAATCCCACGATCGAAATCAGAGTTCACTGAAAAGTTAGGAATGCCAGCAACGCATCAAAAGTCTTGCTATTTGTGAGTTTTCCTCTGCTCACCAGGAAGAAAAACAAAGAGCTGCAGCTACTTGCTTTATAAAAGTCATCCCGGAGAGCCTAACTGTTTTCTCTTGGAAGACAAGCAGCAAGACTGCCTTGAAGAAGGCAGTTTCCAAGTGCTCTCTGAGGGGTTAGGAAAGCCCTCACACAGGGTATGTTGCTGTCATCTGGTCCAACAGGCCACATACACTGAAGGGAAAGCCAGTTTCTAAGTTGTAACTTACTGGTTTTCTCTTCAGCTTCTCTGTTAAACCTCTTCTCCCTAACACAGTTAGATGGGGAACGATGCTTTTTGTCAGGTTGAAGGGTGCTGAATATACTTGTAAGTGAGCACATCAGGTGATCACTTAAAAGATCGGTGCTCTGTAGTACATGTGGACAATGAGTGCTTTTAAAAAAGCAAGATGAGGGCAGTATGTGTGCTGGACTCCTTTGCTTCTTGATAGGAAAACCAGTCCTCCTACAGAGGAGGAGGAACAATCACTTATCCAACTCCAATCCTCTTCTGGAAACACAGTACTCCTTACGCACGAGCCAAGCGTGCAGGTTCATCCAGAACAGCCAGGGCAAGAGGCAGCTGCAAGACAAACAAATGACACCCACCATAGGACTAAAACCATTCAAAATAATTTTATAAATTCTGTCACATTTCTGCTTTGTACATCAGTTCAACTTTATCCCTCCAACCTGTTACTGAAAATTCACAATGCTTCTTTTTTTTTTGTTTCAGTTTTTTTTTTCCTGAAAGGCAGACACAAAACCAGCCATCAGTGCATTATTTACAGAAGTGCAACACAGTCTCCCACCCTGAAATTAAACTTTTCACTAACAGGATACTTCCAACAGACCGTAAATAAACACCACGGCTTGAGCAGTGTTTCTGAAGTCAGTTTATAAAGGTTAGCTCATTTCTGCAAACCCCAGATGACAGAGCAAGTAAAGCTTCGCTCACCATCAAATGGGCTAAAAATACAACATTTCAAGTATTAAATCAGAAGGTTCTAAAGACAATCCATATTTTGATAAATAAACACAAGGGAAACAGTATACAGCTCTCAATATACTGTATATGAAAAGTGTTGTCCAGTTTTAAACTTTTAGCAAGACAAGTGCACAGCCCAAAAAGTGATCTAAGTAACCCTGAAAACGGTAGCAATCCAGGAGTCCCAAACATTAATCTCTTCTGTGTTTCCCCTCGAATTACTCTGCTGGTCTGAGGCATTTGTTTGTTATTTAGTTCTACATCTGTAGGTAATAAAAAAAAAAACAACCCCAAGTTCATTCCCATATGGAAACAATTCAAAAGAAGGTTCTGCAGGTGAGTCCGATTATAATCTTGCTTCTCCGCACTTTCTTTTCAATGAGGTGCAGCTGCAGATCCGCTGTTCCCTCTGGCACAGCCTTCGCCGCCAGAATAAGTTCAGTCCAAGTCATGCTGGCTGTGGCTTGCTCTCAGTTTTCCACTTCGCGTGTATCTTCACCATCAGATTTCTTGTGTTTCCTCATATGTTTGTATTTTTCCACATACGCCTTCACCAGATTAGCCACCTTCATAGGGTTGATCTCCCCACTTTTGCTGTGGCAGATCTACGAGGGGTGAGAGGAGGCATTCGGTCGGTTAGCAGTGTTACAGCAGTTCAGGCAGGCAAAAACCAAACCATCCAGGAGCTCTGAGCTTCCGAGGGGAAGCGATTCCTGCATGTGCCCTCGCGTCTCACAGCGGGACACAAAGCTGAAAACTCAACAAGGATACGAGTCATATTTTACTTGAAGCATTCCAGAAGTGACCCAGGGCTCATCTACTGGGCACAACCTGAATGCAGAAGCATCTCTGAAAGCAGGATTATTCACTTTTACTACAGGCTTTTCTGTCCAGCCAGTTTTTACACAATACATGGTAGACAAGGAAGTGATGATCTCCCATTTTTCTGATGATTTTGAGGAAGTGATACTCAGATTAAAAGAATGTGGCAGTTTTGAGGGCCCATTTTGAGATATGGGAGCAAGAATGGACCCTGAAAGAACTTTATCAGCGTTCAGAGAAGAGTTCACAGTGACTTCAGCAGCAAGTGGTGTTGCTCAGCTCTCCTACAAACCACACCTAAGGTTTACATGGGCCACAGATGTGAAACTGCAGCCATTATCTCAGGAATTTTTATTTATGATGGAATTTCTCAGTGATAGCAAGAATGCAGAGCAGGGAGAGAATACAGTTCTCTTGGGTATCATTTAACTGCCTTGACCACAAGAGCATTACTTGCTCTCGCAAGAAAACATTTACCTCCTGATCAGTTCTTTCTTAGCCATGACCTGGTCTGCACTAAGATTTGGGACAAAAGTCAACATTGGCCAAATTGCAAGGCCATCTTCCAAAGTTCAGGGACACCACCGATGCTCAAGGAATTAACACACCAAGTATTTGTCACTTTATCAGAAACAGCTTGACGCTTCTGGCCAAAGCTCTTAATGAGAGAGATTTAACCATTCTTGCCCAAGGCACGTAGCATGTAACATTTCAGCTCAGGCACCTTAAGCTTAGCAATGTTCCAGACCACTGAAAACACAATCTTCTAAAAGGAACAGTCCAACAGCTTTCATCAATGGCACTGCTCATTTCTGCTCAAAGCAACTATTGCTTCACCAGGAGGCTGCAGAGTACGAGTCAGAGTCCAAAGACCTGCCACTCAGCCACAGCACGTAACTGCTGAAGCTGGCAAGCGCAAGCCGAGGTACTGCCCCTTACCGAACGATCCGCACAGCTTCTCCGCTACTTTTCACTGTCACCTTACCTTCTGCACCGCTTTCCGAAGAATGTTCTTGTACTCCTCCTTTGTGATCTCCCTCTTCTGGTAAAAAGGTTTAATAGCAAGTTTCACTTCTTCCACAGCCCTTTCCTGCATGTGGAGCTTCTTCATGTACTGCACAACAGAGAAGTTCATTACCTTGTGCTGTCTCAGAAACGGTTTCTGAATCTACTTTTCTTAGAAATGCTCTAACAATGAAAATACTAATTTCACAATTTCAACGACCTAAGTAAGAGCTAGCCTCAAAGGGATTTCCTTTACTCTAAATTGCAGTCTTGAAACAAATACTTGTTTCAACCCTTGTTTTATGTAACATTTATCTATGTCTCAGAGAATGTATTTTAACCAAGTGACTACAATGTCCACTTCTTAATTTTGGTCTCCTCCTTCCCCGTCCAACAGCTCTGAAGTAAACACACATACATGAAAACGCAGCGTATTCTAGAAGCATCAAGTCATAGCTGCAAATATAAAGCTTCAGGTAGCTCTAACAGCATTCTGAAAATTGTGGAGTTGCCTATAAATGAAGGATTTCAGATGACATCAGAATATATTATATCAAAACAAGTTAATAAAAACTGCTGCTTATAAACGGAGGTTTGGTGAGCAAAAGTACCTTACTGTTTTGGTTTTTGGTAGAAAGTAAAATAATTGGCTGAGAAGTTTTTGTTCTTGTGTTAATATCCACTACGCTTAGAGCAAATGCTCTGTACAGCAAACCCAAAATGCAGCAGCAAGAGACTAGCACTGCAAAATCTCCAAAGTATTTTACTGTCTCTGCATTTTCAGTGCTGATAAGCAGCAAGGCACAGTCCTGCATCTCTACAGCACTGTTCTGAGAATTGACATTGACTTCAAAGTTGGAGGAGAAAACCAGGTGTTTAGAGAAATTTTGACATTCTGGTGTCTGGAAAGTCTTTTCCAGACATTAACGCAAGAAAGTTTCAGAACTTTAAGAATGTATTTTAGATGCTTTAGTCCCTCTCTGTCTCACTGCAATGAAACAGTAGAAAGTGGAACCATCAAATTGAGTAAATATCAAAAGAATTCAAAGAAAGGATTGCCTGCTGCTCCTGGGTTAGCATAGTCAGTCACCAAAACCAACAGTGACAACAGGGGCTGGGAAAATACAGCACAGAGAAGGTTAAAGAACCCCTGAACTTCAAAAGTTCAAATAAACAGCTCGTTAATGCTATGCATTTGCTACTTGATATCATTCACTCACTTCCTCATTTTTCATTTTATCCACTGGAGGTTTGGGTGCTTTGATCTTTTCTTCCGCGTTTCCAACGGAAGCAGCTTGGATTCCCGGTTCAGATGCAGTAGCCAGGCTGCCCGGCTCCGGAGTCAGGCTCTGTCCGGCCAGGCAGCCGAGCGCTGGGAGACTGCCCTGCATGATGAACTGAACCGTGGGCTGGCTGACGGGGGCACACGGGGGAAGGCTTGAGGGCAGAGCTGGCGCCAAAGGGATGTTTTGACAGTACACCTGTGAAACAAATACCATTTTGTAAATGCTTTGTACTTACAAGAGAGCACCAGATCAGGATTTTCAGAGCACCTTTTATCTACTCAAACAGGCAAGTAATTACTAGTTTAACTCAGGAAGGCTAACATCCCAGCCCTCAACTAGGTCTCTGTGCACCAGGAGCCGGTACCAGCCCCACTCACCTTTAACTGGTGAACAGCACAGACTGATGGCGCGGATCAATGCCACCAGGCCAATTTTTACAGCCTGATCACAATCAGGGAGAAGCTCACAGCTTCTCAAACAGCACCATCTTTCTGCACGTTACTGCTGAAAAGAGAAGCTGCATGTATAGAGCAGAATGAAAAGAAAATGTGCTTCAACTGGAAGGATCACCCGAGAGATTAAATGATCAGAGGATTGCTGAGGTGTATGGGCCATATGAAATGTACCGCACGCAGAGGAAGGCAAACTCTGCCATGAGAGGAGGGTGTTGCACAACGAGGGCACAGATGAGGTGGGATGCCTTCCGTGACACTTGGGTGCTGGAAGAGAAACCAACCTGAGAGGAATCTAGATCAGGAAACATAGGCTCAGGAATCATATAATTGGTTGGAGGAGGCTCATTTAACTGCACCTGATTTAACGTTTGGTTCAAGTCCTCTGCTTTCCAGGGCCTTTCTTTTGCTCGCTGAAGTTTGTAAAACGGCATTCCTATGTTCCCCAAGAGAAGGAAAAGAAAACATTTAAGAACAAAATAAAACTAATGGGTCAAAGATTCAAAGCCAATTACATTTTTAAAAATCAAAATAAAAAAGGATCTAATAACAAAGCTAGCAATAAGAGGATTTTGTTTAGCAGTCATCAACATTTAAACTTTCTGGTAATAGAGGACTTATCCCCTTGAGCAACTGCTTTTTACTGGGTTTCCAAGAGGAAAATGAGTTCCAAGAGGAACCAATGAGAACCACAAAAGCAATTCTGTCAAAACACACAGCACAGGGTCCCAAGCCAAACTGTTGCAGGTTGCTTTGGCTTAGCAGGTCTCACAGGAGCGAGCCACAGACGTTTGTCACGCTCCTCAGTTCTGAGAAATATTTATAAATTCTGAAGGCAAAACAACCGTTCTAGTTAACTGCAGAAAGGAGGGAACGTGGCTGCCAGTTCAGAGATTGGGTTGCAGTACATGCTTCATGGCCAAACAGGCTGCTGCTGGCTAGCTGAGCTGTGCTGACAGCGTGTCCCCTCTGATCCATTAACACAACTCACGATTTCAACGAGTACAAAACGCCAGCTCTCAGGATTGGAAGCCACAGGATCACCCCAGCTCAGATGACAGAGCTGTTACATTACAACCAGGTTTAGCCAGGCACCGAAACCCTGTCTCATACAGCCTGCTTCAACTGCTGTTTGTTTTCCAAGAGACTTACTTGGAGCTTTTCCAGCCGACAACATGCCGCTTTCCTCCTCTTGAAGATTCCAGGTAACTCTTTTCACTGGTGCTTTTGATTTCAACGCAGGACCCTGAGGTACCACCTCCAGTTCAGGCTTACTGAAATTACTGGTTTTCTCATTTGACACAAGGCACTCATCTTTAACCTCTCCCACACAATCTGTTATTTTGCTTTTGGATGAGCTTTGAACCGGTGCAGCCTCAGCCGGAGCGTGCATGATAACTTCCTGCTGTGGGTGTGGTTCCATCAGAGATGGACATAACGCAGTATTTTCTATTTTAACTGTAATCTCAAGGTTTGTATTGCTACAGCTACCGAGCACTGCTGGATCACTACTCCTCATTGGTTCTGCTTCAGCAAAAGAGTCCACATTGCCAACGGGAACACAAATGTTTGTGATCTCCGGCACAGGGAATGCAGTTTCACTGGTCACTTCCTGACAGATGGGCTCTGCCTTTATAGTTTCTTGGGCCCCTCTCAGTTCAACCGGGGTCTCAGCCTGTATTTCCTCAAGTTTGACATTTGGTTGGATGGTTATGGAAAGCTCTTCTAGTACTAGCTCCTCCTTTGGTTCTTGTTTGAAAGAACGGGGTTGCTCCAGACACCTGGACATACTTTCATCTGGAGGCTTTTGATCCTTTTCTGGTGGAGGAGGAAGTGAGGTCTCTTTTGAACTGTGTTTCCTTTCTTTGGAACGGGATCTCGATCGTGGTCTTTTTTCCTTTGATTTGCTGCTTTTGTGCTCCCGAGATCGAGACGCAGACCGAGACCTCCACTTTCTCTTCTCCCGAGACCTGGATCTTGATCTCTTTCTGTCCCTTGACCTCATGCTGCTATCTTTATCATACCTCTCATAGCTTTTGTCCCTCCTGTGTTTCCGCCTTTTAGTCCTCTCAGTGCTATCTGATCGGGAACGTTCCCTTCGTCTTGATCTTGATCGAGACCGTCTTTTCTTTTTCCTATTTTCATAAAACTCAGAAGTACTTCCAGGACTACCTGACCGTGACCTAGATTTTCTTGTCTCCCTAGACCAAGAAGTTTTTGCCTTTTTATCCTTGGTTTTATCCTTCATTTTCTTTTTTTTAGATCGTTCGTGACTGCTAGAACGGTCAGTAGACGACCTCCTCCTCTTGGGTTTCAATGGGTGTGTTTTGCTATACTCTTCTCCACCCGACCAAGAGGTAGATCTGGAGCTTCGGTCCCTTGAGCGTGCTCTGTCCCTAGACCCGGATCGGGATCTCTTATGCTCTTTGACAAGCGCCTTTTTCCTTTTCATCTTCTTCTTGCTTCGGGAACTGGAGTTCGAACAGGATCTGGAACGCGATCGCCTCTCTGTTTGTTCTACCTTTTGGATTTTCTGTTGCCCATCATTCTTCGAGGGGCTATCTGGTTCTAGTTTCACATTAATATTAGGTCTAATCAATTCTTCAGCATTAAAGAACACGTTAGGGCCCTCTCTGCTTTCCTCCTTTAAACACTTTGCATTAGAAATTTGCTTAACAGCAGACGAAGTGCAAGGACTGCTTAGAAAGTCTTCCTCATCCATATTGTCTCGCTCCTCTGTATCAGAGATCTGTTCTACAATCCTGCTTTCTACCGTCACGCCACCATGAGACTTTGTGTTACTAGACGGTACATCAGAGTCAGTCCCAGATCCAAATACATCTTCTAACACGCAAGGAGTAAAACGACGGACAGTTTGAAACGTTTGAACTTTTGGATTTTCAATGGAAATAGTCCTGGTAATATTAGTTAGTGGGATCCCTGAGCCAAGCCTTTCAGGACTGCTGCTTGCTGAACTCGAGTCCGATCCCGTTGGCTCAAAGGGATCATATATTTCACTTTTGACCTGTTTTTTCTTAACAGAGAAAAGAGGTGAAGGACTCTCTTTCTGTTGCACTTTGTCGTCTACAGGGCGGAAGGTGTTACAGAATCCTGGGTTAGACAGTCTGCTGGGATGCCCTGCGTTTCCAGGAATATTGATTTTAAAACTCTCAAAAGAGCCTGTGCCTTTGTTCCTCGAAGTGCTCAGTAGCGATGAACTGCTATACATGCCTGGACTGGTAGAAAAAGACATCCCACTTGTACGTGTTTGCTGCTGAGATTCCTTGGCGTTTGACTTCTGACTTTCCACCCTGCTACCCTTTCCCGGCTGATTAGCGCCCTCTTTGCCGGTCAGCTGGGTTATACAGGAGCTGGGGATGTCACAGCTTTGGCTTCCTGTGGGTTCTGGCTCCACCTGCTTGCTGCTGGTTTCCTTTTTAATCTTTGGTATCCTGGGAAGCTCAAAGATGTCAATTCTCTTGAGAGGCGGTTTTAACGGCTGCCTCACAGTTACAGCTTTTGAGCCAGAATTCAAGTTACAGCACAGGGGCTTTGAAGATGAGTCAGTGGCTACAAGGTTTTTGGAGTTTCCATTAAATCTGGGCATGTCATCCAGCTTGGAGCCATGCCTGCTCAGAGCAGCTATATTCTGAGTCTGAGCAGACCTGGGTGTCATTGAATATTCTGATTTTACAGTTGCCTTCTCTGATGTAGTCTGCACAGGGTTTGCTACAGGCTCAATCCTGCTCAGTGAAGGTGAAGGTGATGAAAACAAGCTTGAGGAGGAAGGTCTGGTGCAAGTACTCAGCCCCAAGGAAACGGAAGGTCCAGCAATGGAGCTGCTCACTGTGGTCCCTGAGCACGCCGTACTCGGTTGGGTGTTACGTCCCGAACCATCATCCGCTTTCGAGTCATTCGCTGATTTTCTATGAAGTGGAGCTATGGCATACAAGCAAACAATTAAGCTTTTCAGTATGTATCTAGACATTTCCCCCCAACATTAAAAGAAGTATTAATCTAATTATTTTAAGTTCCACTTTGGTTTGCAGACATACCACGCAGTAATAAGGCAGTTCAATAGTTCTTTTGGTCAGATGCTCCAGGTTTAATACCAGACAACTGCATCTGAGGTAAACCCTGATGTTTAAGAAATAAAATATTCTGTTCTGTAGATATCACCAGATTTATGTTTATTATCCTGTAGTTGCTGACTGATAAAATGACTATATAACAGAGGATGTTATAGGTACTTATTTTAAGAATAAAGTTCTAAGTTTCAATTTGAAAAGATTCTTTCCAAATAATACCATGCCAACAGCTGAAGATGCCAGCACGTACTCTAGCGCTCCACTTTTGCAAAGAAACTTCTTGCCAAGGTCCTTGGCAGCAATGCATGACAAATGCCAGAAGAACTGGGTACTAAGATCTCTCTGCTCTATCCAGTCCTCCATTTTCTATAACAAAGCATGAAACCACAGTGCAGTACTTCTGAAAGAAGAAAACTACCTATTAAAACCAAAATCCTCCAGTAACATCTCAGCACTGCAGTTAAACCTGAGACAAGGAACATTACATCAGAGCATACACAAGAATCTTATTAGACAGATTACTGCTGGCAACTCCTGAATCTATCCTACATATTCAAGTGGTCAATAGGAGTGTTCCCCAGTGTTTGAAGCTATGCAGCCTGTAGGACCAGGACAGACATGGATGAAACAAAGAGGCTAACTGACTGTGAAGTGCCAAACCCTTACCTGCCTTCTTTGCAGTCAGCGAACCATCTCTGTTGATGACCACATCCGAACTACTCATCATAAGAAAGCTCTGTCCAGACAGGATACTTCCCAACAGATCAGGCACCGGGGCAGCTTCTGCTTCTTGATCAGGACTCAAGGCAGGTACACTGCTTCTGCATGTTTCAGAGGGGTTACATTTCCTTTACTCTTACAGCACTTGTTCTATATACACACACACACACACTACATTAAAAAGAAACCAAAATCAAGGGCATAAACAGAGGTCAGCCAGGGAAGTTCACTTGTAGTTTTGGCTTCACTAGAGCCATTTAGCCCCCGCTTCCTTCTGCCAAACAGAAGGTGAAGCTTTTTGTTCTTATTTGAGTGGTGCTCACTGTGTTGTGTATAAAGATTAACTTTGCAGTGCATTTAGGACGCATTTTTGAAACGTAAACCATTGTTCAGCACTTCAGAGACACTTCCATCCTAGCTGCCTCTCTTCCCCCCACCAAATCACCATCACAAATGTATTCCTCAGGCCTACACTGCTACCTAAAAAAGTGATGCAGTTTGAACCAGTGTTTAGCACCAGTCAGCATACACATAGGTGCCTACTGGCAGGGTAGCTAAGAGCATGGCATAGGAGGAACTACACTGAAAAAAAACCAGCAATGCTTCCACACATGGGACAACACAAACACTCCCCTTATGCATTACTCAGTCTTACGAAAACAGTTTAACTACAAGTTCTCTGTTCCTGAAACACAGACTGAAAAGGTCTGACTGTTTGGGGGTTCGGGGTGGGGCTTTTTTGTTTTCCTTCCTTTGCTTTTGTGCTGGTGAGATTTTGGGGTTTGTTTTGTTTGGGGGTTTTTTTTGTTATTTTTGAAAAAAAAAAAAAAAAAAAAAAAACCACCAAAACACCACCAACTTCAAAAGGAACCAATAGACCCAGTTCTTCGAGGGAGCTACATTTCATTTCTGTATGACAACAAAGCAAGGTTTCCAAGCATAATGTACACAAAAAATCTGTAACATACAGTAGAAACACAAAGTGGGAAGACTAAAAGAATTCACCACCCAATGAGGAAACTCATTGTAGTTCAACCAAATCAAACCTTTAGAAAAGTTGAATTTCAGCTAAACAGTTCTACCTCCTAAGCTATGTGCTACTCAGATAACTTGGAGGACATGGAAAGCTTCCTGAAAGGCTTCCTTCAGGATGGAGATGGGAAAGGTAGACAAATATTCCAAGTTGCCTCAGAAATATACTATCTTAATCCTGAGAAACCAAACTTTGCTGTAAGTCAGTTGCGTTAGAGGATAGCTATGTAAATTCTCACACCTTTAATCATCTAAGCTGAGCTCCCTCCCTTTCTCCTAGTATTTAGCTCCCTCAGCCCTGCAGTTTTCTGTGGCTTGGTTGGTACCCACCTCAGCCATTTTCCCCATCTCTTTCCTTCTCGTCATGCTCCTGCTCCCTGTGTCCTACGCCCTAGTCCTGAAACCCACTGTGGCTGCCAGTGGGAGGCACCCAACAACGCTCCCTGGCCCTGGCAGGCAGAGGAGCAAACAATTTGCACACACAAAGACATCAGTCAGACAGCAAAGCAACTGTTAAATTGCAGGATCAAACAAAGAGTTTTCTCTCTATTTTCTGAGCTCCAATAAGTGGCAGAGGAATTGGGTGAGGGGGGTACATCCCTCCTCTCTTCCTCTGGATGTGCAGTTAGATTCCCCAGCCCTCTCAATTATTTGATTTTTTTTAAAGTGTTTTTTTAAAGGTTAATGAGACTGGGATTTAAAACATACTAATGGGGCTACTAAAGAATCTCGAAACAGAAAGCAAGAGCAGCCAGATTAGGGTAGCAATACCCATTTGAAATTTCAATGCAATAATTAGAGCTATTATGAAGGAATAAGTGTGTATCCTTCAACATAAAAAAAAGCCTTCTTGCATAAAATGCTGTGGTTATTTTGCTACACATGTGCAGGTATGCGCATGCACACACACACTCTTTCACAATACTCAGGGTAAGGAAAGAGTTAAAGAAGGATGATCACCCAGCTTGCTCTTTTGTTAGGGTAATTAGACAATTAAGAAAAAGGAAATAAATAAAATTTAAAAATAAAGTAACTTGATGGATTTTTACCTGGGAAGTCCCACAGAAACAGGTCGAGCTACGGGACGGTGAGACCTCAGTGCTGACTGGGAGAGAACTCTCCTTTTGGCACTCACTGGTGAATCTGGATTAGCTGGAACCTCTTCATTACTGTGATTAAAACACACACATGAACCCTGAAATTGTCTGAATGTTTTTCATGTCAAATAGATGAAGTAGATAATACTACTAGGACAGATACGGGTAGAGAGCATAGTTTGTTTTTTTATGATACATTAAAAAATTTGTGCAATATACTTTATTTTCTGTGGTTACATAAATAGAACAGCATAATTCGGCCAGCAGAGATTCAAATGTGGATTTTTATTTTAAAAATATTAAATGCATAATTTCCTTTTATGAAAGGATCAAAAAGACTTTTTCAGTGGAAAATTAAATTTCACTAACAGTAATTTCAGATGCCCTCTCCCCAGAATCCAAAGCTTAAGAGTGACACAAACTATGGCACAGCAAGATTCCTCCTGAATGTAAAGTGTCTGGAAAAGTGAAGATGGGAAAAGGAGAAACATTGACGATTCCACAGATTAATTTAATTCTATGTTAAGTCATTGTTTATCACATACCAAATATGCTAGCTATCTTCATATAAAATAAACAGGATATGACTGATAGGATCCAACTCCTTCACATTCTAACCTTTGAATAACCCCCAAGATCCTATTAAGAGGTTTTCACAAGGCTTATTATTTCAGCAAACCTCTTTAAAGAAGGCTGATTCTTTAAGAGCTCAGAAACTCAGCCAAGAAGGAAAGAAAGAACAAGTCAATGTGCTATTACGAGCCTGCACATCCAAAGCTGTCTTCAGATGCAAGATGTATGCTCTGCAAAAAGTCACATGCACAAACAACTCTACACTTTCGAAATTATCAGGTCGTAATCCAGAGATATCCTACCTTTCATAAGGATCCAACTCATATGGATCTCCAAACACAGACAGAGAAGCTGCGCCGATATCTGCTCTCATCAGACCAAGCGAGGGCTCCGTTGGTTTGTACACGGAAGGAATAGAAGCCCCATGCATAGGTTTGCTGAGACCAAGAGTTCTTGCAATACGGGAGCGAGTAGTAACCTCATTTTTCACCTGCACAATTAAAGAAATTGTGT
The DNA here is from genome assembly GCA_009806455.1 of Tetrax tetrax. Taxonomy (NCBI): domain Eukaryota; kingdom Metazoa; phylum Chordata; class Aves; order Otidiformes; family Otididae; genus Tetrax; species Tetrax tetrax. The sequence continues at coordinate 133,773 of WHYT01012701.1, read as the reverse complement.
TATTTGTATGTTAGGGCAGCTATGTAACTCTGGGTTTAAAGTCCTAAATTCTTCACTTAGGCTAAGTAGAGTCATCAGGTTACTACCATCGTAGCAGAATTGGTGTGGATTTGTTGTCTATATCTGTTTTAAAGCACTTATTAAACTTCTGGGACCTATATGTCACTTCATACAGAGACTGTATGTATCAGACTTAAGTGACCAGGTAAGTTTCTGAAAATCTTTAATAATGTCATTCAAAATTGCCAATTCCTTATGAAAGGCTGGAGGGACAGTTCTGCCTGTAGAATGTAAATTCTAGTTAATGTAGCTGAGGACAAAAGTCAAGCTGGTCCAGAGTATTCAACGTAGCTCATGCGAGAACATTATCCACAACCAAAAGGGATTTTGAGAGCAGTTACGGCTGATTAATTGGGTTTGCAACACAGACAAACATCCATAGCCTATGAAAAAGAATACGTGGTGCCAATTTTAACTGAGCTTGCATCAGTAGCAACTAAACACTACAGCTGCATGACAAGGTGTCAGACAAAGCCTGCAGGACATGCTTTACAGTGTGGTCCCTGCAGTTCAGGTAACAGGATTTGTCAGCAAACCAGCAGGCCTGCCTGAAAGCTGCAATTCGCTTCCACATACAGCATCTTTCTGGTACACTGGACACATCCTGCACATACTCCCACCAGGAAAAAAAAGAAAAAAAAAGTTATCTGCTACCATTATAGGACAGTATTTTTTCCATTGAATCCCATGTTATAGTGCTTTTACAGATGGCTGAAAAAAATGTCAGATACTGACACCAGCAGGAACTCACATGTGATCTTACTCTCATCTTTTTCCCCCTTCTCTTCTTTATCAGATGCTTGCGTCTCTTCTGCTGTATCCCTGAACTTTTCTTCCCAGTAGAAGATTTTGTCTGAGTTCTTTTTTTGCCTCCTACCTTCTTCCTCCTACCTGATGGGACAAAAGACAATCAAGTATCTGGCTAAGTGCTGGCACAGCATTTTACCCCGTACTCGCCTTTTCATTCCCCCGTGGCGCACAAAGCAGCTCAGAGAGACCTACAGTGTGCTGCAAGAGTAGAAAACAGCAGAGCAGAAAAAGTGAAATCATTAGGATTTATTTAAAAGTAACCTTCAAGACACTTCTGGGCACAGGCAGTATGGAGAAAGAAGAAAATGCATCTGGTATACTTCTGTAGGCTTATCTTCCCAAGGCTTTTACTCTTGCAGACGGGAACCCACAGGTGTCCGATGCCCTTACCTGTTTTTCTTTTCTGCCTAGTAGGAGCCCGCGGCGTGAGAGGACGCTGGTAGACGGCTGTGTTTAGGCCTGCAACGACTGCCTCAATTGTTTCATCCAGAAGAGAGGACATGAGGTACCTCGGCACGTGCTGCGTGGGGGAGTAGAAGTTACACAACACGGTTATCTAAAGGTCAGCAACAAGTTAGTTATAAAAACGTTTCGTGAAAAATGGATTTGAGATTTGAATGAGAAACACTCATGTCAACAAGCTGGCAGTTAAGCAACTACGTCACCTTTCTCACCTATTGACTGTCATATTAAGGGGAACACGACCTTGCTCTTCAGCCTCCCTCAGTATTACAAGTCATGGCTAGCCTAACTCTGACTCTTTAAACTAGAACAATCCCAAAGATTGATATTTCCTCAAGGAAAAAAGTTCATTTAAGAACTTTAGCAAATCCACCTAACTGACCTCTGCCTCATCATGCAGTGAAGAGCAACGAGCAAAGACTGAAAAGCCAACACTGCACAGGGTTCCCCATCTTAATCTCCTCATTCTTTAAGTCAGATTTACCCAACACTGTGAAACATGTCCAGAGGCAGCATTTCAAACACACACCTCAGGAAACTCAATGAAGTGGCAGGTGTGAGTCCCTCTCCAGAGCATCGCTTCATTGCTATTAGCAACAGCTGCTCCTTCAGCATTCAAATTCCTCTTCCTCTCTACTCAAGAGTCAATCATATTTAAACAAATACATTTGAAGAGTATGGGTTCTGAACCACCAGCCTCAGAATGTGAACTCAAAGCCTGCTTGCCGGGCAAGTGTAGCACAGGCTGGTTCCTTCCTTTGCTTGGAAAGACATTAACAGCAAGTTTCTCCCAACAGCTATGTTAAATTGGCCATGCTCACACCAACCACATTCCTAAAGCGTCACGGAATCATAGGATGGTTTGGGTTGGAAGGGACCTTTAAAAGGTCATCTAGTCCAAACGCCTTACCACGTGCATGGACTTCTTCAAACAACCACAATGCATCAAGAATTGATAAAGGTCCATATGAGTGTAGCAGATGCAGAGATGCCTTTATGTTACAGATTATTCACTGCGCTTACTTTATACCAGAGAATATGTATCAGATCCTTGTACATCTACAAAACATGTACGTGGCACAAACACTAGAGGAGAGTGGCTTTAGGTTATCTTGCAGTGTCAAAGAAGCTTCAAACTGCAAAATGCCTGAAGATAGAATACGCCAACAGAAATATATACTTCAAATCACCTTACTACAGAAGCAATTTCACCAGGCTTCTCTGTTAGTGTCACTAATGCATGCTTTTTATTAGAACGTCATTATTTTAAATGTCATGGGTGCCAAGAAATACTACATGAGGTTCTCTGATTTGGAGAAGAACAGGAAAGCCCTGAACAAAAGGCTAAACCTATTTATTTTTCCAGAAGGACCTAAAACAGCGCATCTAGTTAAGCACTACTAGTTTAGGCACCTACGGTTAAGTCAGATCCTTCTCTTTCTTTCAAAAGTTGTAGAATTTCAAATGTTTCTATCAAATTCAACAGCAACATTAAAGAAGAACCAATTAACCTATCACGTCCCATGGAGGTTATTCACAGGCGGTATTCCACGCTAAGTCACCATAAGCTCCTGTGCAATTTAAGGCTTTTTAAATTTATGCGAGTGACAGGCAGAGTGCTTTGGCTGAAGTCAGAGGGCAAAGCAGGCAGGAGATCCCCAAGTTTGAAAGTTTTCAGTTTGCAGCACACTAATTGTTACCTAAAGGACTGTAATTATCCCAGCTAATAGAAACATCTGGTCTGCAGTCACCTTTAGCAAACAGTTCAGTGAGTAAAGAAATTGAGGGACCTTAGGTACCTGGGACACTTTCTTGCCCAGATTTTCTGGTGCCTGTTAATATGGTTGAACTCACACTGCCACGTCACTGAGGACACTAGCACCTGGGTTTTTCTCTTCAATAAGAAGCTGATTTTTACAAACACACAAACCTTAAAAATACTAGATTTTTCTCTTTGGTTTGGCTGAAGAGGGCCAACAGGTTCTACTGCTATGGAAAAGGGGGCAGGTGGGCAAACAAGCAAATACACAAATTCAAAATAAACATGCCCTGCCTTCACAAAAAAGCATGGTAAAAAAACAGAAGTGGTGCACAAACTGTGCGCTAACAGCCACCGGGAATAAAAATACAATTTTGCCCCCAGCTGAGGTGATAAAAATGCAGATTAAGAGAGGAAGCTACCGCAAGTTTCAAAATAAAGAGTGTCTTGGTTATGTGCTGCGCTCAATTTGTTCTACGTCTTAGTTTATAATAACTCCACAACTACTAACCATTGTGCTACAGAGACACAGACAGCTGAGCTACTTAAGGGGACACTTATTTCAGCTCTTCCACAAGGTTCTTCCAAAGGCTTGTTAGCAAGTACTCCCAAATACCTGAATTTGTTGCGCTGTTGTTATTCGGTTCCTGTTCACTGTTGCCCTAACTCGCTCGCTCTGCCGAGTTCTGGCTATAGCTCGGGTTCGGACGTGAGGGCGTAGCCTACTGGTGGTAGGAACAACATCAGCCACGAGGGCAGCGACCTCTTCTTCACTGACATGATCTGTATCTTGAAAGAAAAGATGACCAGGTCAGTTTTCCTTCTACCGGTGAAACCATTTGAACAATTTTGGACTAAAAAAACCCCAAAACCAAAACCAAACCAAAACAAAACCCTAAATATTCCCTTTCTTAAACCAATCACCTTCAAAGGTGACATCATCCTCTCAGAAGGCAGTGAGCCCAGACACCGCTGGTTCAGACTGTAACACAGAAAGAGAATTTTCTAGGTAACAGGAATTGCTGCTACCTTGGCAATCTGAGATCAGGATACTAGTAAGTTCTTTCCAATGTAATACAATGCAGTTGCACTAAGGTGCTGGGTTTGCCTCAGGAAGGTTAAAGAATGCTTGTAAGAAGTGGCTCCACAGGCTGTAACTGCAGATGAAAATCTTAATAAACAAGATCCTCTTATCAGTCAAGAGTTCAAGTCAACTCTTTAGGTTCAAGAGAGAATGTCTAACAAAACAATTATTTAAAACAGATAAAACCAGAGGTTAAACATTTCTTCAAAACAGCACATGCTTCACATAAAGTAAATATTTTTCTCCTGATTTAGGCTGACTGGATACCACAAACCCTTACCTCCAGTAGCACTCACATCCATGGGGGCACAGGCTGGACAGAACCATTCATCTACAGGGACTTCACTCAGAGGTGGATTAAGGCATTCCATGTGATACCTTGAGAAAAGGGAAAAAAGAAAAAAAAAAAGTAAACCAAAAAATCTAACAGCGTGCTCCTTACCAAGGGCAGAAAGCCTTTACCTCTATCCACACGCTACATAAGGTGGATACATTTTCTTAAGCTTCAAACTATTGTCCACGCATCTGCTTCTACCAATCTCCAGAGGAACTATGCTACCTGACAGTTATCTAAGAGTTTTCAATTCTAGATAATATTTTGATCACTTTAGGCTCAAAAAAGCTCAGAAAAGCGAGTGTTTTTCCCCTCGCTGTGTGGTGTATCGCTTGCCATTTGAACCCAAGCTGTAAGAAATGCGCAGAGCCAAAACTCATGGTGGCACAAAGGAAGGAAGCATTGAGGTGCTGGGCAGACAGGCAATCGGGAAACAAGGGCAGTTTCCTGCAAACCAACACAGCATTAACATTACTGGTCCTTACAAACACCAACTAGACACAGGTCAACTGCAATGCCTTGTTACACTGAATCAATGCGCTGCATCCCACATACAGCTGGCAGGACTAAGACAACTGGTGATAAGGACTCCTGCCTAACTCCACAAGCTAGGTGCCAGAGCATTGGTCAGTCACCAGCTTCATTCAGCTGCTTGCAGGACTGAAGACTAAGAACACTGACTTCCGAACACCCTCCGGCTGAGAACCGAGCTCATCCTTTTCAAGACTCAAAGGGAAAGAAGAGAGCATGATGCTCTGTTCTCTGCACAGCAGGCTGAGCAGCTAGACTGAACAGTCTCACCAACCGTGGGCAGAGAAGCTATGCAGGGAAGTCTTTCAACATCACCCAAATTGGGTCCTATAATTTGTTCAATTCCATTTTCAGCAATTAAAACCCAGCCAAAACAACACGTGTTTGAGCACAGAATTTTTTTAAGCAACTCATGTTCATGTTACACTGCTAAAAAGAGTTAAAACAGATTTCCCAAGTAAACAAGATGCTTCCCAGAAAAAACAAGTGCTCAGACCAAGTTCCCTAGGCAAGGAACATGGGGAGACCACAGCCTACATGCAAGAGTTTCAGCTTCAAATTAGCAACTATTAGTAACCATCATTAACAATTAGTAACAATCATTACTATGATCAACTTTGTTCTTTTTCTAAAAGGGGAAACCCTACTGTTATTTCTGATGTAGTACAGTGTTTAACTCTCAAATAGGTAACAAAGAGTGAAGCTCTCCGTTTCATCTTCTCATGCCAAAATTCACTGCCTGATAATGTATCCCAGTGCCTTGTCAGAGTAATGAAAGGGAAGGAACGTCCATCTGATGCTCTAATCTCATTTTATAGCAACACAAAAAAAAAAAAACCCAAAACCACAGAGAAAAAACAGCTGTTAATCTACCTTTTACCCACCACCTCAATTTCAGATTGTGTCTTTCAAACCTATTCCCAACCATGTGGTCATAAACTCGATTCGCAGCTAAACTGTCAAAACAACTAATATTATGTTTATATAAAATATATTAATTGCCAGTACAAAATGGACTATAATGTCCTTCTTGCATGAAAGGCTACACCTTAGTAAATGAAATTTTACACTCTTTCAGAAACTTAACAAGATGAAGTTGAAGAATGATGTCTGCAATAAATTACTACTTTAAAATTCAAGTAACAAACTATTTTCCGTCTCTGGGAAAGGAGCATTTGTTCTCCAACTCCCAGCTACCAGGAATGAGATCGTTTCCCCAAAGCAGTATTCTGACAAGTAACATCATTAGGCTCAGGCCAAAGTCATAACAAATGTACTTGTAGTACGAACTTCATTACATAGTTTTGAAATTATCTCTGGGACTTCTGAAGTCACGTTACGACCTGCTTGACAAGCAACGACTTTCAGCCCTAAGACTCTGGACACTGGAGAACCTATAGGAACAGCTATCTAGAGTCCCCTGCATAGGGAAAGAACCTCATCATACAGAAAATCATCACAACAAAACTCAATCCCAGATCCTGTAGAAGGATAAGGTGATACTTGTTTTACAAAAAACCTCTAAGTAAATTCATTTTACTTACACTCATTCTCTCAGGTTCATTCACTTGCGCTCTTGTACCCACCCACTCACAAGCACAAGGACTCTGTGGGCCCAAGTAGTCTGGCCAGGATCATTTGTGTGCAACGCAGAGGGCAAGAGACACCGGCCATCAACTCCTCAACATGTCTCTTGGGCTCTGTGACTGGCAGCAAAGAAGTGATTTCAGACTTCTTTTCTCGCACCTTTAATGGATGCTTTTGGGGACCTTCTGCCTCAGTCCTCACAAACAGTAAGAAAAAGGAGATCTATGAAATTAAGGAATTTTGGTCACAGATGCAGCCCTGTTCTTACATCAGCGTTACTCTCTTCTGGCTATGTGGTAACTTGAATGAAGTCACACATTAGTGTGTCACACCATTAATGCAATTAACCCTTTTTCTACTGCTTGCGCAAGTGTCTAGACATGCACTTTTGTATTCACACCAATCTTAACGCCATTGTTACACCGTTCAGCAAGCTAGGTTGTCACATTCCAACAAGTCTTACCTGAAAATGGTTTCAATGGAAAAACACTTGATTACTTAAACCATAACTCAAATTCCTAAGATACTAGCATTATACCACACAGTTTAAACACTGCGGAAAGACACGTCTAGCTAAAAGCAATGGAAAGACAGGATGACTCCATGGCTTTAGAATAGTTGGCAAAAATAACTGATGAAATTTTCACTCCAGAGAATGTAGACAAATAAGACTAGGATTTGAAGCAAGCTATTCTACATTTTTCTAAAGTTAATTTCAGTCACGGAGAGCTACTAAAGACTGCAAGTTCTGCCTTCAGGAAATGCTTCCAGAAGTGCTAACCCTTGGGGGTGGGGGGGTAAATCAGAGCAACTATTGAGAGACCCCAAAGGAAGGTCTGAAGCAACACCCTGAGTTCAGATAAGGCTTATGAATGTTCAGAAAGAACTGAAAGACCTGACTGCAGATAAGACCTATGAAACATTGGTTTTGGTTATGTATTTTAAACTTAGTGTTCTGATGACACGCTTAATATTTAGTGTTTCTAATTTTGGCTCTTCTCCAGAAAGTGAATTGGTGTATATGAACACTACAGAACACAAAGACAAAACTAGACTTACCAGATGTCTAGTTAGCTTGCTAGAAGTAATTTCTGAAATATTATTTTACATATTCATTGCAAGCAAGCATCTCTTTGTTCAATGGGTAACTTCTGACATCAAACTGACAATGCTGCAAGACTGATTAAACAGTATAAGAGCTTTAAATTCTAGCAGAACTGTAGGCCAAAGTTGTGTCCAAGCACTTTGATGCCTCTACTTAAAACACTTGTTTACCAAGGAGTGGAAAAAAAAAATACATTAGGCAGAGGCAGAAGTAAGCAAGAGTAAGGGAACCACTTAATAGCTGTGGTTATAAAGAAAAGATCTCAAAATCTCAGGAAACTGAGTCTTAAGCACTTCTCCTGCACAGCACTAATGCCCAGTCAGTTGAGACAAGTCATGCACTCTCTCAAGGAGATAGAAAAGGATATGTTGTTTTTTTACCCTCCATGCACCCAGATGTTGCATGGATGAGCACAAACATCTTCACCACTTGAAGGTATGATCACATGTTTTGGTGGTGTGCAGCACTGATGTGCGCAGGACTCTCCACACGTACACTGCTACATGACCAGAAAAGGATCCATCACATCACAGGAATGTCTGCACTATGAACACACGGACACAAGTCTGGCCACGTGATGAGCCTGAAGAGAGCAGCAAGGGGCAGCCTACAGACTAGACAGTGCCTGTAGACCACACGCCGGCCAGCCTCGCGGTGCCATCTGCAATCACACAGGTGCTACATTCACTTCAGCCTTTCTTACCCTGCATCACAGCCGTCACACAGCAGCAGGCGATCCTCACGGTCACTTCTGCCACACACCTCGCAGAAGGTTGGATCATCCTCTCCATCATTACCCTGAGTTTTCGTGTTCTCAACAGGAATCTAAATAAAAGAAGGAGATTTGTCTTTTATGCAGAATGTGGCACTTTAAAAAAATCCATTGTTATATTAATAGCACCTGCAGCAAAACCTAGATGTGAATGGACCAAAATGGCTGTTAAGACACTAGAACCTTCATTTAGCTCATTCAACACATCTAGGAAGTGATCAAATGCTTGAAAACATCTACTGAACTCATCTACTGTCAGACACCAACAACTGTAGAAAACTGCATTTTAAGAACAAGCGAAACCAAAATTCCCAAGTAAGATCAAAAGTATTCAAACAAACAAAAAAACTCCACCAAAACCAAAAGAAGAGCGCAAGCTTAGCTTTTTTCCCCCCTAAACGCATGATTTAAATGTTAATTTGCACTTCTGTTAAAATGCAAACACTTAATAACAAACCATCAGTTTATAAAGTAGATGGTTATAAAGCAGAGCATCAAAATCCTAAATGTTCCCTGAAAACCAACATGCATCTGATAATAATAAAGAACAATGACAGTCCTTCAATCCTTTTTTGTGAGATACTACTAGCACACTCAACCTGTGTCTTTAAGAGCTCCCCTATTGCTCTGTCTCTCTCCCTTTACAAACCCAACTGCTACACAGTACAGCTGGCAGCAAGACACAAGGAGGAGATCTTGTACAACCTAGATCATTCCCATTCGTATTACAACCGCGCTTGCGTACGCAGGGCATTTTCCCCATGCGAACAGGCTTATCAGTGCAGAGCAGCTCAGAGTCAAGCGTCCATTAAGCAAAAGAGGCAGTTACAAAAAGCATCCTTTTTGCCATCAGGAAGGATGCCACACTTCATTCCACACACAGTACTGCAGGAAATACGGTTAAGGAGGAAGAAAAATTGTAACAGTTCCTTAAAAGGCAATCTCAAAATAGGAAAGAAATCATTCATCCATGTACCAAATATCAGATAAACATGCTAGAAATGTAAACCTCTGAATAGCTATTTTGTGGCAATTAGCCTTGTTGTTTGCTGCAGTCAAAAGCTCACCTTTTCTAATATTTTACCACCAAAACGTGCCCGAATGCTAATGTGCTTAAAGAGGATTCGATCCACTGGACAGGAGTTTGCATTCTAGAAAGAAAAGAAAAAAAAAAAATCCCCATACAGTTAATAAGCATGTCTCTTGATTAAATTTTTAAAAAGGAAATAATAAATTATTAATGTAATAAGCATTAAACTAATCTAGTAATCATTTCAGCAGCTATTGGTCTTGACATTGTAAATACTTAAATCTGACTTATCTGGTTTACAAACAATCTATTGTATCAGAGAAAACATGCATTTTTAGAAAAGCATTTATTATGCCAAAGTCATTTAATTATTATTCAATTGCTAAAGCCACGTAAAAGTTCTTCCAAACACTGCCTTGAAATAGCGCTCATGTTTTAGGGCTTTTTTTTTTTTTTGACAAATGAGTAACTGGAAACGGCTTACAAACATATTCAGTAAGAGTGATTTATTTGTAATTTTTAAATTTAATTAGCCTTAGTACTGCTACATGCACAGTAAGTTTTGCTGCAACTTTCACCCTGGATTCTGATTATGGGAACTACAGTTAGATGGCAAGGTACTCCGACTGAAAACTGAATTCAGAGCAAATTGCTGATTTAGTCAGTATTCTTCTATATCTTTTCTGTGTTTAAATGTTCACTGTCGCAACAGACCCCCATCCAGTGGCCACAACACAGAATTCAACACGAGATAAAGACAGATATACAGAGAAATATACACATAGAGAGAAAAATCAGTATTACTGGTGTCTTCACTTGAAAAAAAAAAAAGAATTTCAGATGCCTAGAAACACATTTGCTTAGGACATTACAGCTTTCAGAGAACAGAGCAAATCAGGATGAGTACAAAAAAAAAAAAACCAAAACAAAACACTTCACAAACATGAATCCTGCTAAACAGAGCAGTAACCCATGTCTATGTAAAAAAAGCTTAAGAAAGCTAACATAAATATTACAGTGTTTTGTTCTCATTACTGCAGGACAGCACGATCGGAGGGGAGAGAGCAGAGCAGAGCACACCAGAAGGCCACAGGACACGAGGGACAAAACAGCTCACCTTAGACCACTCCACGATGCAGTCCAAGCAGAAGTAATGGGAACAGTTCTCAGGAGTCCCAACAGCCTGATCTCTAAACGTGTTGAGGCAAATGGGGCAGTTCTCACCCTCCTCATCAGAGGAAATGCTCACTCCGTTTACGTGTGACTCTAACTTCAGAGAATCGGTCATTCCTCCCGCAGCGGCCTCGGTTTCTTCCTCCTCTTCATCTTCATCATCATCGTCTTCACAATCTTAAAAAGTGAGAGATGAAAAACAACTCTCATGCTGCAGGGCTTCAGCAGTGAGGGCAGAGGGGGTGGGTAGGATGGGCTGCCAGTTCACAGAAAATTCCAAGGAAGCTTATTTTATGGGGCTGCAAGGGCAAAGCACAGCCTCCCCAGTTTGAGGCAGTAATTTTTACTGTTTTCTTTTTTCCTAAATCCCTTTACTAAAAAGCAATGGATTACTCTGGTGAAATATAAAGCCTGATAACGTGACTAGTCTTGCAAGAGATTAAAAGGACAGATAGCAGAACAACAACAGATTATCAAAACAACAAGAGTAGGATACGTCAGACTACTCCTGAAAACTGAAGCTAAAAAATAAAGTTTTACAAGTTAGATACATGATAACTTTTTTTTTTTTCATTTTATACACACTCCAGAAGACAAGATGCAGCAATACGCTCACCTGCAGAAGAACAGGTTAAAGATTTCACCAGTAAATCACAGTTTTGAGAGCCAAGGGATTTGGTTGCCTAGCTGAAGACTGCTTAAAGAAGCCTGGTTTTGAGGAAAATTAATTTTAAACACTCAGTACACATTGCAGAAAGGTGGTTTTATTTTTAACACAAAATACAGAGATGCTTGATAGCCTTTTTCTAAAACCTGCGAATTAAGTTAACATTTTCAAGAAGCAGCAAAAAGTTACCCAAACACCACTCTTGCTTATTTTGTTTTGGCCAGGGAGGTGGTGGGGGAGGGTGGGGAATGCAGTTTTTTTGGTGGGTTGGATTTTTTTCCACCCAAATCATTAAAATGGGGCCCTTGTCTTCTGTCTTTTCTACTGAATTCTCCTGCCTGGACTTAGCAGAGAATATACTCTAAACGATGGAGCAACAAAGCTTTTTTGGCACCTTTTCAGTCTATGTTCAAATCAGTCTATTAACTCGGAAAGCTGCTCCTGCCTTCTCAACAAGCTTTATGATGTGATAAAAAGCTCTATTTTTTTTCTATCCAAATAATAACTTGAGTGCAGCAGAAGTACAGGCACTACAGTGTGCATTTTCACTAAACTTAACAAATCCAAGTAACATCCACAAACCTCCTTCAAAGAGAAGCTAGTCGTCTTCCCTCCTCCCTAGGCTTAACAGCAATAGTTACTTATTTCCAAAACTCCCCACTACCACATTCACTGCAGAGGCCTACGCCAAAGCAAACAAACAAACATGCTTTTCATAAGTGAATAGATAATATGAGCCATTGCTGCAATTTACACCTTTTTTCTACTCATGCTGGGGCAGAATTCACTCCTATTGAATATAATTACATCATTTTGGCTAGTGGATGGTCTCCAAGCATATAAATGCTTTAAAAACTTAGAAATTGGGGAATAGTACTTGTTTACTAACTGTAGGATTTGGGCATCAGCCTGACACAGCAGCACCTGTGGATTCAAATTTCATGCTTAACTTCTGGAGGAAAAGCTTTCATCCCACTCTTCCTCCAATTATAAAAAAAATGCCTATTAACGCACATTAACAGACCTACCTTCTAATTCTTCATTTTCACTTTCTTCCTTGTCCTCCTCACCTCCCTCTTCCTCAGTGTCATCTTCCTCCTCACTTCTGGTATCATCTTCTGAATCACAGCTATTTCCACCATTGCTTTCTTAAAAAGAAAAAGAGAAGAAGAGCGGAAGTATCTTTTTGGTGCATACAGACAGGCAGAACAGTGAAGGACACACCAGAACTCCTGCTCAGGATGTTATATATGAAGGGAAAACACAGATTTCCTCAGTGGTATCAAAGCTGCCTGTCCTGAGGAACTCAAGGGAAGCATGCCAGCAGTCTGAGATATAGAATTTAGGAAGCAAACAAAATAAATTCTCAGGGGAAAAAAAAATAAATGGTCACAGATATATCTTCTCTTTGGAGGTTAAGTCAATAGGTTCTCCAACGTACAACTAGAAATGCGCGCTTGCAGAAAGGCTGCATTTACCTGTTTCACTGAGGAGCGTGAGGCACTGTCTTCTGCCCTTGCTTAGCACAGCGTTCTTGTTTATCAGCTCATCCTGGCTGTCATCATCCATGGCAGGACATTGGGAATCCGTTCCCTGCGAAAAGGCAGACTTCAGTGAGGGAGAGCAGGCATCAGCCTGGCAAAGAGCACCCAACACATCAGCGGAGACATCGCTCTCCAGAAGAGGCTCCTTGCACCGCTGGTTACTTTTCCCAGTTTCACGTTAGAGGTGGCTAAGCAGTTACCATTGCGTGAAGTTCACATCCCCACTGAGCTAGATGAAACCAGCTGCTTGTGAAACTCAGTTTAGGTGAAAGATTCAGCTTTCCCTTGGGTGCCTGGATGACAGAAAAAGGTATAACCAGAACTTGCAAACACCAAAACCATCCCGTGGACTAGTAATAAAATAAAAAATTGAAAGGGACCAGAGGCCCTCTGAACAAGGCCTAATAGGATAAGAATATGTGTTTCAAATCAAAATACTCTGTCTTGCTCAATTGAAAAGAAACAAGAAGAAAGATTATGTATTTTAGGTCTTTTTGAAAAAAGGCCTTTTCACAGCTCTGTCACAAAATAGAGAAGCCCCAGACCTCACAACTATTACTCCACAGAAAGGAGGATACTTGATTTGGTGCATATTAATGCAATCACATTAATTGCTGTGCATTAGCACAGACCAGCAATAAGACTGACAGATACTGAGAGATGTTTCACGATCCAAATTAATAATGACAATCAAACCAGAGCTTTTAATATATAACGCTACAAAGCCTTAACACAGACAGATCCCTAAAAGCTTCTATAAGCAAGTAATGGAAAAAATATAATTACTTGACACTTATAAAGCTAGATGTCTTATCTCAATATGAAAAAACTTGGATTCTTCTACAAATGTGGCAAAAAGTTTCAGTCGGGTGCTTTTCTACTCTCCCTGCTCTGCATTACGTATCTTGCATATTAAAATTTTTTTTTGGAACAAAACATTATGTTTTATTCAAGTGCTCTTGATGTGTATCTTTACTTGCACACTCCCTTTTTGAGCCACGTAGCACAGCTCTGCACTTAAGAGCCTTAAAAAAATGTAGGCTTCGCTAAATCAGACTAAACTGCAAATGGAGTCTTCAATGTTCGTGGGGGAAAAAGAAATTAAAAAGATAAAAGATTGGGCTTCAACACAACCAAGTTCTTGGTAAAGATTTCTCCTAACTTCAGTAAGCACCTGGCCTAAATAGTTTAAACTTCTAGCTAAATTCGTGGCTGTTAACAATAGTGTGTTTAAAACAATTTATGTTGGCTGAAAACATGCAGACTCATCAAAAGACAGTCATTCCATGACGTACCTGAGAAAAAAAAAAACAAACAAACAAAAAAACCCCAAAGAAACACTAGGAATTTTTCATGTTTCAGCAGTGAGCATACATGAATTATTCAAACTGAAACCAATTATATAACTTCCTCCCAAAAGCTACGTTGACCTCAGCAACGCCACGTTCGTGGTGACGTTACAGCCAGGATAAGGGCAGACTGGCAGCACCAGTCCCATAGCAGGGCAGCAGCAGGCATATTTGTTATGTACGTAGCGGGAATTTACGTAGTTTATTTAGATTTTCTGCAGAACCTCTGTCTGTATCAGTTCTCCATCGGCAGGTTGTGGGGACAGAGCGGGTTCCGGCTGACCCGTCACTGCCACGTCGAGCCAGCTACAACACTCCTGAGCCACTGAGGGCGACGGAGGCCAACCACAGCCGCTGCGGGGGTAAAACCACGGATAAGCCTCCACTGGGCTACCACAATGACCTTCATTCCCCGCTCCCTAGTCCTCCTTAAAGCAAAGCAATAAGCACAGCGAGAAAAGGATCTCTTCATTTTTAGAAGCGACTCCCACAAACCACAGTTCTGACTAACACATACTTCACTACATTTCCAAACAGCATGCATTTCTTCACTTGTGTGGAGTAAAATAACTACCCATGCTATTTTCACCTTGCTACCCCAGGGAAAGATATCCTTTAAGCACAGAGGCAAACAAATCAGCACTTGTGACTTGACAATCTAAACTGATGTATTTATGCTACAAATGCAAGCTTGTACTTTGCTCGAAGGCAAACAACCAAGTCTTCAAATTTCGTCAGTAAAAAAAAAAAAAAAAAAAAAAAAAAAAAAAAGTGTTTTATGGATAGTTGGGAATAGACAAGGAGAAACCACGCAAGATGAAGGGAATTTGGGATTTTAAGCTGTTCTGGTTTTGTTTGGTGAGAGGGGGCCTAACGTGGTAGCTTCTGTAGGAAACTGCTAGAAGTTTTAGTTGACTCGGCCAGGCCTAGGGCGGACCCGCTGCTGGCCAAGGCTGAGCCAATTGGTAGCAGAATGTTCCGTGATAATGCCTCTGCGATAACGTATTTAAGAAGGGGAAAACAGGAAAAAAAGGGAAGAAGATGTGAAGCCAGCTGAGCCGGGGCAGAGAGGGGGAGGCGCGAGCCTTGTGGGCCTTGCAGGCCTCCCCCTCTGGCCCCCGCCGGGCAGCCGACTGGGCCCAACTCGGCCCGGCCTGGCTGCAAGAAGTGGAGACGAGATGAGAAGTGAATGAGATGTAAAAAGCATCCTGAGAGGCGTCTGCCAGCCTGTTGTGAGGAACGGCTGCAGACACCAAGGTCAGTGAAGAAGGAGGGGGAGGAGTACTGCGGCTCCTGGCCAGAATTCCCCTGCAGCCCGTGGTGCAGCCCATGGTGGAGCAGGTTGTCCCCCTGCAGCCCATGGAGGCCCACGGAGGAGCAGAGATCCCCCTGCAGCCCGGGGAGGAGCCCACGCTGGAGCAGGTGGAGGCCTGAAGGAGGCTGTGGCCCGTGGAGGGGGCAGCTGTTCTGGAGGGACTGCACTCCGTGGAAGAGATGACCCACGCCAGAGCAGTTTCATGAAGGACTGTGGCCCGTGGGAGGGACCCCACGCTGGAGCAGGGGAGGAATGTGAGGAGTTCTTCCCCCAACGACGAAGCAGTGGCCTAAAACAACGTGTGATGGACTGACCAGAACCCCCATTCCCTCTTCCCCCCTGTGCCGCTCAGGAGGGGAAGGTAGTAGAGATAACGTTAAGCTCAGGAATAGGGAGGGGTGGGGGGAGGTTTATCTTGTTCCCTGTCTCATTCTCCTGCTAGTTTTAGAAATAAATGAATAGTTTTCCCCAAGTCGAGTCCATTTTGCCCATAACAGTAACTTTAAAGATCTCTCCCCATCCTTATCTCAAACCTCGAGCCGAACTATGACATCCCTATATCATCTCCCCCTGTTCTCTCGGAGGGTGGGGGAGCGAGAGAGAGACTGCGTAGTCTGGTCCAGATCGGGGCTGAACTACGACATGAGCACATCACAAATCTTACTTTATGAACAACTTTTTCCAAACTGGGCAGCTGCTCTTAAGACAAAAAAGGAAATCAAAGTTGACTATACACCTACTATGAGAGCTTCTTCTATTTTTTAAGGACAATAAGCAGTATTTCCAAGTTTTGGGGTTTTTTTTCTTATGGGAGACATTTCAAACAAATTACCACTGTGAAACACAGACACATACTTCAGAGAGCTCACCCACCTGTACAAAAGCCCAGCTTTTGTTCCAGCACTTACCACATCAGAATTTTTCTAACCCCCCACCCCTCTCAAGCTGGAACTGGCAGATTCAAAACAGACAGGAAGCATTTTTATTATTATTATGTAAACCAAGAAGTTTGGTTAAGGAGGAGATTGTGTTCACACCTCTGAGACAAACTTCACTATGCACTTCTGTAACGTACAAGCCCAGACTGCTAAAGAGGCAGCCGGTTATCCCCGAGGGCCGTTTGACTGAGGCAACAAAAGCTGCTTTCAGTTCTCGGGGTGCTAAGGGCCTGCCCTTACTGCTGTACCCAAACTCTCACCGCTTGCTCACGTGGAAAATCGCATGCAGCACTCTGCACAGAGCCCTTCAGCAGCAGAGGCTCTCACATCTGCCACTCCTCTCTTCTGTGTCCCCCTGTGAAGACTCTATTCAGAGCACTTTAGGACGCATCCCCAGCAGACAGCTGTCAAACACAGATGCAGGGTAACCTGGCCAGAGATCTCTTGCTTTTGGACTCAATACCACTAACGTAAGGCATCACTGCTTACAGCAACACCCATTTCAATTCCCTGGGCAGGTGCATCAGTCGCACATTTGCATATTTGAATATTTGAATGACAGGTCGCACACTGGATCTGCTAAAGACAGACACCGTACTCTTCCTTAACAACCCACTGTTCTATAATTCTCATTTGGAAGAGCTTCACTGTACTTTAATAAAACATAAAACCGCAAAACCGGTGAGCGTGTGACGTGTGTTTTGATCACTTCACACGCACCAGCGCTCTTCCCCAGCTTTAGGCTCCCTTCACAAAGGCAGAACCTCACTGGGGTCAAGACAGGTCTGCACGGAGCGCTGTGTCTGCTGCAGCATCAATCGTCAGCCCAGGCTTTGCTATTGACAGATTCAGCTTTTCCATCGAGCTGCCTTAAGTTCATTTTAATTGTCCAATCAAATAGCAATTACAAACACTTTCTTCAAGCTGTATTAGCAACATTGTTTTCTGTTGGCTTTAGGAACACAGAAGATCAAGTGCTTCCTCCAGAACAAGCGTTTATCAAACAAGTACTTCAGTAAACATTTAGTTTTTTGAACTAAAATCCTTATACATTACCACAATTCAGTATTTTAATGTACTTTGAGAATGTTCCAGCCAGAAAGCAAGTGCAGGTTTCCAAGCATCAGAGGAGTCTGCAAAACACCCTCAAGCTCCATCTCATTCCGACACAAAGCTGACAGAGCTGCCTACAACAGCAAGCGACTCTTCCAGTCGCACCTTCCTTTCTAGCACCAGCCGCCTTCCTCCATAACCAATTTCTTACAGTAGTTTCTAGTTTTTAGAAACAGAAGAGTTTCTAGACAAGGCACTTATTTTAATCTGTTGGATAACATTTGGGATTATACGCAGGCAAAGAAAACAAGTCCGTTGGATTTTCTCACAGGGTGAGTTCGAATGCTCATCTACTTTCATGGGCTATTATTGAGCAGTTATGCTCCAAAGAGCACTTATAACTAAATTTAAGTCTACTAAATATTGCAACACACGAGCTTTCCACCCTTGTTGGCACACCTGCTTTATTTGTTGTTTTGTTATTTTTTTTCCAAATTGACCAAACCTTTCAGTTCCCTCTGGAAAAATCAATGTCATACATCAGAGAACATTTCGCTTTGTTTCTGATTTCATAGGCTATATTGAAGGAAAAGAAAATATGGAGTTGTAAAAATCTTGGTTGCATCCAATTGGAAAACATCTGAATGTGGCGTGACTAGTACCTGCCACCACCACACTCCAAAGGTAAAAGTAAGAAGAACCAGGCAGAGAAAGCATTCAGATTAACGAGAGACTCCTACAGCCTAAAGCCGCACAGTGCCAATCTAGCCTGCACAGGGAGCTTTAAAAAAGCCTTCTAAATCTAAATTTAGATCCAGCTTTCTCCTGTTGAAGTTACAAAAAGATTAACTCTTAAATACCACTATCAGTATTGCCCATGCAACGATTTAAATAATGGAAGCGCCTAAGAACCTAAAAGATAAGGCACAGAAAATTAATCCCGACGTAGGTACAGAAGCGCTTATCTTTCCCCCATCCTGATCCCGCCCTAAATTTAGCCACCCTAAATTCCAAGGCCAAAACTGTCCACCAAAGCCTCCCCAGGAGCTGACAATGCACTCTTTGGGGAGCTTGTAATGCAAACAAAGACAGGCACGGGCTTTGCAAAGGCACTTTTGAAGTGCAGCACCCTACCCAGAGGAGCAGCTGGGCATTTGGTACCTCTGCGTTCAAAGCAGCTGCCCAGCTCTACGCAATTTCCAGCCTGCACCTCCCTGAAGCCACTGGCTCTGTTTCCAGATGTGAATTAAACATTCTCCAGTGCTGCACAATCTCCTCTTTCTTAAGAGGTTTCTTTTTTAGGATGAGTCACCCTTACAGGTGAGCTCCCTTCCAGCACCAGTCTTTCACACCATTCCCATCTTTAATACAACCTTCCCTGTTGTTCATGGGCATGGTTGAAAGAAAAAAAAAAAAAAAACAAAAACCACACAACAAAATCCCAAACAAGAACGTCCTGCACTTTTATGATTTTTTTTTTTTTTGTGCATAACCATAACAAAAGGTACCAAGACCTACTGACCTTCAAAAAAGGAAATAACACAGTTAACGCTTCTGCATCAGCGATGCACCCATGCAACAACCAGCAGGAAAATCAGTCACTAAAACTACAAAAAGCACACCCAGCTGACTGTTACCGGACACGAAGTGCCCAATGAAAGGCACCAGTTACACAGCTTAAAAACCTCTCAGTAAGCACAGGTCCCTCAAGGCAACGTTGTGGGCCTGAACATGCTTTTGCAACACGCTAATGCGCGTTAAAGAAAATGCTCACACAAAAACCTCACTTGTCAGTCGAGGGGCCAACTGACTTCGCTGCAGAGAGCTGAAATAGCTTCTGTCTTCTTCAAATGCACTCACGCGTGCACCACAAACAACGGGGCGGCGGCGGCGGGCGGAGGAGCCCAGAAACATTTGGTTTTATTCAGCAAATCTTCTTCTCCGCAGCAGCAGCGGCGGCAGCTGCCTGCCCCACCGCCCCGGATCGCTCCCCGGGACGGGGCGCAGGCTCTCCCCGCGCAAAGAGCAGCCGGTTTGCGCCCCGCGGGACCGCTTCCACGGGAACCCCGGCTGCGCACAGACGGGAAAACCCCGCCGGACGGGGGCCGGGCCGGGGCGGCCCCCCCGCAGCTGCGCCGCTCAGCCGCACCTGCCGCCAACCATTGCTCAGAGAGTAAATCAATACGTAAGCGCGTTCACAGGAACAAAATTAAACAAAGATAAACAACCCCGAGCGCGGCGGGGCAGTTTCCCCGCCGGAGCTGGCAGCCCGCCGTGGCGGGGAACGGCCGCTCCGCGCAGCTGCGGCCCGGCGCCCACCGCCCCCTTCTGCCCACGCAGGCCCCGCCAGCCGCCAGCCCCCGGGCACTCACGCGAGGAGAAGGTCCCGACGCTCACATAACCGGGCCGAGCCGAGCCGGACCGGGCCGGGCCGGCGGAACGGGGCTGCACGGCCGGAAGCCCCCTCGCCCAGGAAGCGGTTCAGACCACTTCCGGAGTCACGGCAGCGCCGGCGCCACCAACAACGGCCGCGGGG
>WHYT01012701.1:88032-110324 GCA_009806455.1 Tetrax tetrax | reverse complement strand
GCTCCTCGGACATCGCTGTGCGGCCGCCTCGCCTCGCCTCCACGCCACCCGGGTGGGGGGCTCCGGCGTGCGAAGGAGTCCTGTGTGTCGTCGTCGTGTGTCCCCCCCCCCCCGACTCCTTCATCCAACGCCGCTGCCCTGCCTCCAGCTGTCCTTGGCCCGGCGGACCCCGACCTGCGGTGGGCAGCGCCCTGCCTGGAGAAGATGGACCGCACGCTGCTCGTGGCGGGGCTCGGCGCGTCCGGCGGGAGCGGGGGTGAGGGGAGCGGGCCGCGGCAGGGCGCGGAGAGTAAAGTTGTACAGCAAAGTGGGTGGCGTGCACCCCCCTCTCCTCCCCTGCTCTCCTCCAAAGTCAGTAAGTGGTAGTGGACTCCGTACCAATTTAGAGAGGCTCCATCCCAGCCGGTGACGTCTTGATACCCAGTCCGTGACTAACTGAACTGCTATTGCCAAGGGTGTGTTAATAGAAGAAACCATGCCTGGTATTGCCCTGGGTGAGTCACCTTTAAAGAGAGACCGTCTAGGCTGTTAAACGAAAAGCAGAAACAAGCCTCGCTATCCTTTTTTGTTGCCCATTTATTGCCCATCCTGCCCCTCACCTTTGCTCGCTGCTTTCCACTTCTTGCGCCAGGGCTCTGTTGGCCCCCCCAGCCCTGGCTGGGCGCTGGCAGAGCTGCCTTGCGTGATCGTGCTGTGATGTCACGCAGGGGACTCTGACTTCATGGCCTCGAGGAGCAGGAAGGCGAGCCAGGCAGGGACTCCTCTGGCTGCCTAGGGTGGCTGTCACTAGATAGAGAGGAAGTGACGAAGCAGATTGCTTCTCCTACAAACTTCTCTCTTGCAATTTTTGGGCTGGTGAAGATGCTGGGTAGTTGAAAAGTGTCTTCTTTGAAGTGCAGTGCAGCTTTATCAGCAGCTTCAGCTCATAATAACCA
Source organism: Tetrax tetrax (assembly GCA_009806455.1). NCBI lineage: Eukaryota > Metazoa > Chordata > Aves > Otidiformes > Otididae > Tetrax > Tetrax tetrax. The sequence goes on along the minus strand of WHYT01012701.1, from coordinate 109,389 downwards.
GCTAGGATTCCCCGCAGCCTGCCAAAGTTCCCTGAAAGGGCTCGGGTATTCTCCCTCTTGCTGGGGCAGCTCACATGTAACCCTGGAGCGTTGTAAAGGCTTGATCCAAAGGAATCGGCAGTGCTCTGGTCAGTAGGTAGTTAATTGCACGGAAGGCAGAGCAACTTCCTGATATAAAGTCTCTCATGGAGAAATCTTGCCTGTCCCCATCTCTCCTGCTGGCACTTATTTGTCGTTTCTCCCTCTGGGTCCCAGAGGAGCGTCTGCTCTTCCACAAGAAAAATCAGCTCTCTCTGTGTCCCGTGCAGACCAGGTGAGTCCAGGGTGCTCAAACACACTGGAAAGAGAGAAAAAAAAAAAAAGCCTGAATTTACCGAAGCTGCTTTCACGCTTCTTCAGAAGCCAAACAGGCGGGTTTTTTTGACCGGGGGATGGAACAAGTTCACAGCTTTGAGCCTGAGAAGGCTTTCCTCCTCCTTAGCTGCACCTACAGCATCTTCCCACTGCTGGTCCCCAGCAGCCGGGAGCACGGTGTAGCCACGTGGAGAGCAGGGAGAGGGGGAAACCTGGTGCAGAATTCACCTGTGTATGACTGTGTCTGCGAGCTGGAACTGAAGCCCCACAGTCCACTGCGCATGTAACAAAAGCGTATCTGAAAATGAAGGTGCTCTGTTTCTCTTTGAAGAAATAGTCCTGTGTTTGGGACTGTGCTGCCCCGTGACTAACCCTGGAGATGCTGCTGGCAGAAGCAGCTCCGCGGGGCACCTGGCAAGACTTGTCCCGGTTCTCATGAGCAGCACTGTGGTATCAACGCTTACGACTTCCCGCAACCTACGGAACCTTCCTGTTCGGTCCTGTAAGCAAAGGCAAGGGGTTGAAGTGAAGTTTGTTTGGTTTGTGCTTTTTTTTTTTTTGGTGTCTTTCTCCAGTAAGTGGGGGCAGGGGGGGCATACAGCTCAATTCCTGTTTTTAACATTCTTGTGGCATGATTCAAAACTAACCTGCTGTGCTGTCACCTGGAGTCTTCAATAAACAGTGCAACACCAGTGTTTGGGTGCTCATTACTGTAATCCAGGGCGCCAGACCAGCTGAAGAGGAAGTCTGCGCCGTAGTGACGTGTCTGATGTGCATTGCGTGGCCCGTGCCTTCCAGCTCTTACTTTGCCTCTGTAGCCAGCGAAGGTGGCTTGAAAAGGAGAGCGGAAGGGTGCGACCTGGTTCTCCCTCAAGTGGAAACCCCACCATTGGTCCCTTCACCCCTGCCCTAGCCCAGGGGCCAGAGAGCACTCCCAAGCGATGAGAAAATACACGGGCTAAGAGGCCCCTTAATTTAATGTTTTTCAGTAGCTAATAAACAGATTTGTAGGAGATTCTTAGCCTGGTAACGAGAGTAGTCAGGTGCTAAAAGCTCTTGCTGAGAACTGACGCTGTAAGATTTTTGGGGAGAGGCAGGGGTGTGCCTTACAGGAGGGGAAGATGTGAGTGTCAGGCCCGTTAAGCTGAGGGGACTCTGTGCTCCTCGAAGACTTTGTTCTCTTGTTTCCGCGCTTCGCAGAGGGAAGCGAGCAGGCCTAACGCCTCCAGCACCGTGCTAGGAAGGGCCTGTTGTGTTCTGCCTGCAACGTGTGCCAGCCGCGGGTCCTACGTGGTGAGCCTCGCCAAAGGAGCAAGCTGGCCTGCGAGGAATAGAAGGAGTACATAAATTGTTTAGGAAGAAGTCCGTTAGTTAAATGCAAGTAGGGACTTACATAATACATTATAAAAAAAAAAAAAAAAATTCTGCTGGCAGGAGGTTCCATTGGGAGAGAAACTTGCTCATCCATAAACAGGAAAATTTCCCAGCCTCCTCTAGTGCTTTATGATTATTTTTTTTTTTTTCCCAGGGCAAGGTAGCATGTGCTCAGCCTTTACCCTGAGAGAGAAAGGAAAATCATCCCAGGGAGAGCAGACATGGCTCCCTGCACGGACATGCATGCCAGTTCAAATCGTTTCTCTTCTCCATCTGCAGTGAAGTAACCTTGTAGGAGCTGAGTGCCCAGGAGCAAGCAGCAGAGCGTCTGTACGCCACTTGGGGAGCAAAACCAACAGGCATTTTCTCCTCCAGTCATTCACACCTTTTCTTATGTAACTGGTGCTGAAGCGTGTGCTTTAAAAGCTGCTTGCCAAATCCAGAGGCTGGGAGGCAGCACAAATGCTCCTAGCACTCTAGATGAAATTTACAGAGGGAAAAAAAAAAAACAAACCCAAACACTGAGGAACTGGTATAAATCCACGACTGCAAACTGGGGGCGTTTCACACGCGCTGCCCTTGAGAAACCGCACTGGCCTTGGTGCCCTGACCACTATCTGTGGAGGGTGCCTGCCTTAACAAGCCGACACAGTCCAGGGTAGATGGGTGAGGAGCTGGGAGACATTTTTCTTATGGAATATTAAAAAATAAATTAAAAAAAAAAATAGGGATAGCTGAATTACTCGTGAATGGTGCCTTGTGCTGACAAAGCCTGCAGGTAGCTTGCAGGTTTATTTTATTTATTAAAAAAAAAAAAAAGTATACGCTGGGACTGTTTGCTAGTGAAAAACAGGTATCTTCTTCATGATTTTTGGGTGGCACTGGATTTGGGGTAAGAAGCATCCGAGGAGGGAGAAGCCCTGAAGTCCATTCCCACCTGCCACAGGGAAGGGAGAAGGGACACAGGGAAGGGACACGATTCCCCGCTCACCCAGCCCCAGCATCCTCCAGCCACCCAGTGAGCTCGCTTGGATCCCTGCCTCGCCCGCGAGCTAGTTGTTTCCTCTCCAGTATGCACCGTGCACGGGGCTTTTGGTTGGTTTGTTTTTTAAGGGAAAAACCAGTAATTTATTTGCTTTGTTTTAATCTCATAACAATGAGTAATTCCTTCCTACTGGTCTGTAGTGGCCTAGAAAAGGACAGCATCATCTCCACTGTAGCAAGAAGGCTTCTCCCAGGGCATAAAATTTTAATTAGGAACAATCACGCAGCCTTGAAATGGGAATTGCGAGCAGCAAAAAAGTCAAACCATCAATAAAATATTCAATGGCAGAAATGTATTATTGACACAGCCTTTAGAGCAGATAAAAGCGGAAAGGCAGGGGAGCCAGAGCGAGTATTAAGCCTCGCTCGGTTAAATAACGCGTGGGGACCTGCACGCTCGCCGTGCCATCGCACACCCCCCGTGCTGGCAGGAATATAGGTCACCCGCGAGTGGGGAGTTTCCTGAGGTAATAAATGAGTTTGATTAAAGCCTCTCCCCCCACCGCGGTGCGCGCCACGGCAGGGGGAGAGGCGTTCATCAAACTCATTTATTGCCTTACGAAATGCTGCTGCTACCTTTGTGGCAGCTGGGTGATGGTTTATAGGACACAAAATTAGGGGGAAAAAAAAAAAAAAAAAATCTGCAAAATGCCACAGCCTTGCACTGAAAAAACTATGAGTTAGCCCCGGCCACAGTATTTTCCCTAACCCAACGCCGGATTCTCAGACCTCAGCAGGGGACAGGGCCGAGTTACACTGTCCCCCATCTCATGCAGCAGTTCCAAATCCTGCAGCCCAGCCAAGGGGCATCAGCTGCATGATATATATATATTTTTAAGCCCTTTTTTCCACGCTCCCACCCAAGAAAGACTAATGCTGGCTTGGCCTGCCAGATCATGGCTGAACAGAAATAACCTGGGGGGGTGGGAGGGGAGAAATCAAATAATATATAAGCAGAAGCAGAGGGCAAAAATCCCATGCAAAATCAGAGATCCAAATTAATTTTCTTCCCTGTTTTTCCTGGTGAGAGGTACTGTAAGCAATGCCCCTCTTCTCTTTATTATTTCTTCTGCATTAGGGAAATCTACAAATGCAGCCTCAAAAACGAAAGATCACAGAGGTCAGTTTTTCAGGGCACATGGAGAACTTCAGATAACATCCCAAAATCTGACCATGTCCAGGGCAAGCAGGTTTTCTAAACCTGCTTTTTGGGTGGTTTTCCCCCAAGCAGCACCGAAATGCTCTTTACAACCTTTGTTACCCCCCACTTCTCTTCTCAGCAAGGTGAAGTCTCATTTTAAAAGCAAGAGAGCCCAAAAAACAAGCGCAAGAAGCCCAAAAAGCAAGTAAGCAGGGGAGAAACTCCTTGATGCAGCTGCATGGAGCAAACCTATTCTTTACTCATTTTTCCCAAGGTAAGTGATTTAAGGAGGGGAAAAAAAAAAAAGAAAGAAACCCCCTCGAAACCAAAACAACCTCCCCCGATTCAAAGAAAGACAGCTCTGAAGTGGCATCTTCCCGCTGCAGCAGCTCTCCAGTCACAAGGGGAGATGCAGCTGCACCAGTGCTCTCCAGCGAAGCAAACTTTAATCCTTCAGTATCGCTGGACCAACCTGCTGAGCCGTGGTGGCACCTCGAAAATCTGTTTGGAGAGGGGCGCATCCCCCGGGACCAGCGCCCAGCAAAGCCTCGGGGGAGGTGGAGATGCCAGAGCTGGCGGACGTTCTCGCTTGTGGTTATCCAGGTGCAGATGGAGGGGCTTGAAGGCAAATGGGAGGTTTCCCCCCTTACCTGCTCCTATGCGCAGCCGAGCACCATCCCCTTTGCTTCCTGTCCTAAAATGCTCCGAGCTGCTGCTCTGCATTATTAAAATGCTGCCATGTTTCATCCCAGAGATGGCCACGCTCTTACCGGAGACAAGCTTCATCCGCTGGTTGTAAAGCACTTTGTGATTTAAAAAAAGAAAAAAAGAAAAAAAATAAAAATAGAGCAGCGTCTGCGTAAGATATATTCAGTCATAAAATACTTACAGCTTTAATTTGGCAAATGGAAAGAGATGGCTTGGAAAGGAAAGAGGTGGTCACGGGGTGCGCAAACCGCTCGGACGTGCCCGTTGGGCACCGGACCGGGAGCCAGCGGGGATGGCTCGCCCTGGGCCACAACAGCACGCTCACACTTGCTTTGCTCAAATCCTTTCCCAAAGATTTATTGAAAACTGAAACCGCGGCACACAGGATTACATTCGTACGGGGGAAGTGGGGTTTTATGGCGACCGCTGTGCCCGAGTCACATTTTTTGCATACAATGTGTTGAAAACAGGCTCGGGGACCTCCTGGACGCACTCATCCCCTCCCCAAACCACTTTGCTTTTGCAATTAAAATACAAGGCGACCCACTGGGACAGATGAACAAAAACAGAGAGTAACTACTGGCCATCAAGTGAAAAAAAAAAAATAAAAAAAAAATAAAATCAGTGAAATGTCACTAAGAGCGTTTCGGTCCTGCTCCCCACCCGTGCCACCACCAGGGGAGGGCTCATTCTGTGATTTTTTAATTTTAAAAACAAGTTGAAAAAATTAAGTAGATGTAACAAAAACAAGCCCCCGCTATGTGTTCCCCGCTCCCTTGAAGCCTGGTCCGTGGCACCGTGGAAAGAGGGTTTCTACTACAGGTTTCTTGTAATAATAATAATAAAAGAGAGGGGCAGAAATTTGTCTTTAAGCTGCTCTCATGCCTCCCCGGCATCCAGGGAAGCGGCTGTTTTCCACGGCCCCGCTTGCTGCGGCGAGATGCTGTAAAACCCGTTAACTGGCTTCGTGCAGGCGAGCCTCCAGGCAGGTCTCCACCGCCGCTTCGCTCCCCTGCTCAAAGGAGCCAGGACTTGTCAAATGCACGATGGGTCTTTTGAGGAGGATACGCGGAGGCCGTGCAGAATGGGAGCACCGCTGTTTTCTGATGAATATAGAAAGCACTTTAAAAAAATAGAAGGGGGTCGCTTCCATCCGCAGGGGAAGAGAGTTGCTTTGTGTGCATCGGTCTCTGGTTTTATTTTACAGTCTGTAAAAATACTCTGGTTGGCTGTCCACATCCGTCCACGATATAAAGCAGTAAAAAATATATATATATATATATGATATGGTTTATTTATACAGTTACACTTGCAAGGCAATTGCTCCTCCGCTGACCGGGCCCTTCTACCTCCAGATGCTCTGCCTTGTTGATACGACTGCAAGACAAGACAAAAACAATCTGAGCAACCCCATCACGGTGGGTGAGCACCAGCAAAAAGAAAAGGGGAACGGAAAAACAGGACGCACGCGAGCACAAAGCCTGGACTGGGAGATGAACGTGCAGAAGTAGTGAGATGAGGATGGACGTTTCGGGCCGTGAGGAGGATGGCAGTAGGGTTTTACTGAGGGGATGGTGGCGTGGGTGGGAACGGGATGCAGGCAGTGTCACCACAGTGGGCACGGTGGCTTGCTTTTGCTAGACTCGAAAATGTGGCGCAAGGTGTAAAAATAATCACGGGAAGTGGTAAGGGTTTTGGGGTGGACTCGTCCCCAAGATGGAGCAAAAGTGACTCCTGTAAAAGATGGGAGCCAATTCCTCCCTGTCTTAACCCTAGCGGGGCTTTAGCCCCGGGGGAAGCAGGGTGGCAGGAGAGGGGATGAGGAGCATCCTCTGCAGCTCCTGGCAGGGAGAGCCGGACCGGCAGCATGCGAGCCCCTGGCAGCAGAGCGGAGGCTGCTGGGGTGTAAGCTTTGCTCTTCCTAATGGCATCTAAAAATAGCTCTGGCCTCCCGCTCCTAGCACACGCTCGCTCCCTGCAGCCCGTTTTGGGCAGCAAAAGCCTCTCCCCCCCATCCCACGCACCCTCCCTAGCCTGGCTTACGCTCCCGGGGGGACCGCTGGGATGTACGCACCCTCGGGGTTCAGGCTGGACACCAGGGGCTCTGGCAGGGTCCTGGGATGGCCGAGGAGCTGCTTGGTGCTGGCCCAGGGAGGCGAGTCAGCACCGGCGGTGGGAGGAAAACCTACGGGATGGGGAAAAACACCTGGCTCAGGCAGGGCTTGTGCCTCTCACGCTCACCGGGCACGGCTGCTGCAGTGCCACAGGGCAGCCACGTCACCCTCTCCGGGTGCTCCAGAGGAGAAACGACCAGGTCTGTGTTTTCCTGTCCCCTTCTGCGAGAGCCCCTCACTGCCTTCTCTCCTCCCTGTGAGGATGCGGACGTGGCCTCGGGCACCACAGTTGCCCTTCTGTTGCCAAACACAAAGAGGTCATCGGCCACCGAAGCCCGTCCCCAGCAGCCAACGGCCCCCGGGAGTTGCTGCTGGCCCTTGGCCACTGGCTTTTGGCTGCCACCACCATGGTGGCACGCAGCAATGCTGCAAAGCTCCCTCTGGCCACCCTGGCCCCAAAAGCAGCAACACAGGATCTGACCCGGAGCACGGCTATGAGCAGCCCCAAGGCTTCAACGGGGAGGAGGAAGACCTGGGGCCGGCAAACCTCAGAGACCCCCTCCAGGTGGTGAGCAACTGCCGTGCCAGCATCGAAACCCCATCCCTGCTGCCTAACCTCAGCGCCCAGGGCAAAACTGGCCAGCTCTGGGGCCAACCCCATTGGAGGGGGAAGCAGGGAGTGGGCAGGGGTCCCGCGGAGCAGCCCCCACGGCCGAGCCGGCGGCAGCGTGCTGACCTCCGTTTCTCCGGCAGGCTGGCAGCTCGCGCGGGCTCGGCTCCGGCTGGGCGTCCTCCTCGGACCTGGCCTGCAGGACGGTCACTGTAGCCCCCGTCTGCTGGATAAACTGCTGCAAATTACACTGCCTCAGCTCCTTATTTAACTCCTCCAGCTCTTGGGTCTGGGCCTGCAAAAACACACCGGGGTGGGGGACAGGGTGAGCCGCATGTCCCTTCCATGCCCCAAAACCAGCTGGCAGACCCTCCCTGGGGCCGGCAGAGGGGACCTCGTGGGTACCGTGGCTCGGCTGCCCCTCTCTGAGGGCCTGCAGGAAGCAGGGTGCCCAGGCAGCAGGGATAAGAAAGGCCTTGTTTTGGGAACAGCCCTGCTGTGCTGCGTCTCCACAAGAGGGTGCGAGCAGCTGTTAAATGGCGGCCGCCCGCTAGCGAGAAGCTCAAGCTGAGATGCTGGAACCATGGCTGCTCCAGGGAAGGGCGGCTGCCACCACCTGGCTGGGCAAAGGCTTCTCCCTCTGCTGCACTAAAGGGGACGCAGTAGACGAAGGCATCGTGCAGCACCTGGACCCCCTGATGCTGGGGCTGGGGGGGCAGCCAGGACAGGCGAGCTATGGGGCATCACGGCTCAGCCCCACAGCTGCCATGCAGCCCCCTGTGATGAGCCCAAGCCCCTGCATGGTCAAAAGGCTTCGTGCACAGGCATCACGGGGACTTATGCTATCCCACTCCACAACTCCTTTATCCAAGGTGACATTAACCCTTGCATCAACACCACCGACCCCGCACATGGACCATTTGCTCCAGCACCAGCAGCGTGGATTTTGTGCTCCCCCACGCACCAGCCCCAGCCCAGATGCAGCTTGCACGGAGAGCAATGGGTGTGGGACCCTGCGCCAGCTGGGTGAGAGCAGTGGTGTCCCCCCCCAACAGCAGTCACTGACACAGAGCCACCTCTATGCACCCAGCCCCACGCTCACTGGCCAGGTGGGGCAGAACCAACCCCACTCAACCCATCAATCCCATCCTGCTGGAAAGCTGGTCCCGTCCCCTCCCGAAGGTCCCACCGCCCCATGGGGCTGCTCAACCCGCTCCTATCTACCTGCAGGTTCCTTTCCGCTTCCTCCAGGGCCTTCTCCACACTGGCCAGGTTGCTCTCCAGCTGGGTGCCTTGTTTGACCTTGGCCTCCAGGTCCCTTTTCATCTTGGCGGCCATGTCCTCCAGCTCTGTGGGGCTGGGCGCAGGGCTCTCCTTCCCCCTCTTGGCCCTCTCTGCCATCTCCCACTGGATCTCCTCCTGCAGGGCTTCGGTCCGGGCGCTCAGCTCGTAGATCCTCTGGGTGTACTCCTCCAGGCTGGCCCGCAAGCTCCTAACCCGCTCCTGCCGCTCCCGCTCGCACTCCTTCTCCAGCCGGAGCTCGCTCTGCCAAAACTCCTCCTCGCCCAGCTCTGTCTCATTCCTCCGCACCAGGTGCTCCAGGTAGAGGATCTCGTCCTCCTGGCCAGCGAGCCGGCTGCGCTCCCAGAGCCGTAAGTCCGTCTCCAGGGTGTCCCCATGGGCCTCCAAGGAATGCAGCTGCTCCTGCTGCCGCAGCACCCTCCTAAACAGCTCCTCCTTAGAGGGCTGGACAACCCCACCACCCTCCAAGTCCATCCCTTCCCACCCTTGGTGCCTCCAGCGGCTCACGGCAAACGGGTCGCCGGAGCCTGCAGGACCCAAGTTGAAGGTCATGGATTTTTTCGGCTCCCGGGAACGAGGTGCATCCATGCCGGCGGGCCTGGGTTTGATGGGCAAGCTGGCCCGGATGAACGTCCTCTCAGGGGCTTGGGGAACACCCTCCGAGGAGGGCCGCTCTGCCACGCTGGGGCCCGTCCGCCGCAGGATGAACTGCACATCGTTGGCGTACTGCCCGCACTTGGCCAGCGACTCCAAGGGGCACTCCAGCGGCAGCAGCTGCCGCTCCTTTTCCCGCAGCTTCTGCACCAGCACGTAGCGACCCGTCTGACCTGCCAGGAGGAGGCGAGCGTGTCAGATGGGGAAAACTATGGCCGGCAGTGGCGTGACAAGGCTGGTAACAGCTCCAACACCCCAGAGCAGGACCCCCACCCATGCAAGGTCTCCTCTTCCCAGAAAGCACCTGCAGATGGGGCATCCCCTCGGTAGATGCCTCCACCCGCAAAGGGGCGTCCCCCCAGCAGACACGAATGGCTCACCGATGGCCCGCGCCAAGGCGATGACCACTTCTTGGCAGGTGGTTTGCTCCGAGACGCCACAGACGACCCTCTGGATCCCGTCCACCCAGACCTTCAACTCCATTCCCGTGGCTGCCAGGCCTCAAGTGCGCTGGGTCATTGCAAGTCGGGTTGCCTGCGGGGAGAAAAGAAACCAGGTTTCCATCCCAAGCTGCTAAAACAAGGAACAAGAGATGCTTTAAGAGCGACATCATTAAATCATCTTTAATGCCAGCATCGTGTAAAGCAGATCCTAAACCAAGCAGTTGCTCGCTGCCGCCCTCCATCCATGGCTGTGGCTCTCCCTGTGCATGGATTGCATTTTTGTGGATATTATTAAAACACTGATGTTCATCCATCTCATGTCTGTGCAGCTAGGTGAAATCTTCCCATGGTGGAAATGATGGTGTTTGTGTGTCTGCATGGTGCCCAGAAGACGCCCAGGTTATTTCTGCTGTGAGGGCAGACTTTTGATGGGTTTGCTGGACTTCCACTGCAATTTCTCCGACAATTTCACAGCACAGCACCAGGGGATTTTCCAAACAATATTGGAAAAGGCAGAGAGACCACTGGCTGCTCACCCTCGCAACAGGATTTTGCGAGAAGGTGCAAATAACGCACATTTTAATCCATTTACCTCCACCTCAATTTGCCAGAGAGGGATTAAGAAATTAAAATAAAGCCTCTTTCTGCACACAAATGTAACCAAAGGTGGAGTTTGTGAGGGGGAGCCAGGCATGAATGCCTGCTGTTGCTTCTCCTTCATTAAAATAACACCCATTGGCCCGGGCTCACCCAACTCCTGCCTCTGCCAGCAGCTGAACAACTGCAACAGTCTTTAAAAAAATAAAAATAGAAATTAAGCACAAACTGTCAAGAACTCAAATTTTGAGCTCATGATGTTTTCAAACACTGTGTAAACAAAGATGTCTCTTTCCCCTCACCAATAACATTGTTTTTTCTATTATCAGGCTTGCCTGAAAGTGCCGGGGTGGAAGAACGTATATAGGAAATTTCCAGGCCCTCTGTCCAGAGGGTCCCAAACTTCTTTCCCAGTCTAACTCAGCTGGTCACACCTTCCCCATCCCTTAGCTCCAGCTCTCCCACGTTTGCAGCCAGGCTGTGAAAAAGCTCACCCTCAGGTTAAACACCGCTTCTTGCTTACTTTTTGTTGCCCACTTGAGTAACCAAAGGGAGGGCTCGAAGGGTCTCGCCTCCGGCAACGAGGGATTTTAGCCACGGTGTGAGAAAGGCGAAGTGAAAGTAGGGAAGACGTGGCTTAGTGAGGCCATTCCCCGTGGGTGCCAGCTCCCGTCAGTGCCACCCCCCTGCCCACCTCTGAAACGTGGGCACGCAGAGGCCGCCGCAAATACCACGGTGCTGAGCTCATGTTTGCCTTGGCTGGGCAGCCGGGGAAAACCGGTGGGGGTGAAGGGCACCTTGGGCTCGGCCGACCTCACTGTGAGCCCAAAACCATGAAAACTCGCAAGGTTTAGCCCAATTTAATTTCAAAGCTGTGTTTTGGTGCCGCTCCCCCCACCCTCTGCATTCAAGGCTGCAAGCGGCCCGCGGCACGGAGCAAAGTCCAGGCACCGCTGCGGCACCACCCAGCTCCCCCTGAAGCCACCATTTCCCCTGCCACTGTGGCACCCCGACACCAAAACTGGGGTGGCAACATATCCTGGGGAGCATTGCCCCCACCCCAGCCAGGGACCCGGCTAGCATCAAACCTGGCTTCCCCTGCCTCAACCTCGCGGGGAGGCCAGGACCTTAAAAATAAACAATAAAAAAAACCCCACCTGGCTGAATCGCGTCACACAGCCTCACCTTGCCCCCAAAAAATCCAGCGGTTGCCGAACGCTGCCGTGTGCGGAAGGAGGATGGCCGCTGGCACACTAGTCCCAGGCACCTGTTTGGGTTCAAACCTGGCACCAACCTCCGGCCCCGCCTCAGCCGGCCACCCTGGCAATCATTTACCAGCCGCCAGCGCGCAGGCACACCACTGCCAAAAAAATGGGAGTGGCAGTGGCCAGGCTTTTCTCCCGATACGGGAAAATGCCCCCCAAAAAGCAGCCAGCGCATCCCTCCCTGCTGCATCCCCCAGCACCCCAAAATCCAGTCATTTTTGTTATTATTTCCTTAAATCCTTGCAAGGGCAAGGGGACTCTGTTAACCAGTTCCTCGCCGTAACCCCTGGGGTTTTTGGGAGTCGCCATGCCCAGCCCGCTGCTGGATACGGGATGTTATCTGCCTCATTGCAAGGGGGTGGTAAAGAGGGCTGGGGGCTGCTCCCTCCTCTGCCTGCCCCCCCTGCTCCTTTCCCAGGGCAGGATCAGCTCCCCCAGCCCACCCAAAACGAGTCCAGCTGCCCTTCTTCCCCAAAAGCCCTGGGCTCATAGAGGAGCTGATAGGATGAAGGCAGCTCATCCCCACCCTGGGGAAAGCTGTGATGCTCCTTGCACCCCTAGTCCCTGCTCAGGGGGGACATCACAGCCCGCATGCAGCATCTCATCCCCAATATCCCACCGTGCCAGTATCACCCTGCTTAAAAAAAAACCAAAACAAAACCAAAAAACCACACCACCAAAAAACACCCTAAAAGCCACCAGGCAATAAACCCCAAAACCTCCACCTGCCCCAAAAGCAGCCCAGGGAAGGGAGCAGGTGGCTGCAGGCACCAGGATGCGTGACGGCCGCTCCCATTTTATTCTTATTTCCCCTCACCTGGGATTTCTAAATCATTTTTGTTGGAAGCAGATTAACAAAGTGACTAATTTTCTGCTCCCTTCCCCATGCGATGGGTCCTAAAATTGAGGGTAGGGATGATTCATACCACGACTTGAACAAATTTCCTAACTGGGAGTTGGAATTTCAAATGCTGACACTAAAAAAAAAAAAATTTTTTTTTTTTTTTAATACAAAATTAACAATCTCAGATCTTGCAGCTTTATTTTGTTTCCTGGTGCTGCCGTCTCCCAGCCTCCCCGAAGCTGCTGGGCTAAAGGAAGAGGAGATGAAGGAACATTTCTGCACGTGCAGGAGGATGCACGTTTTGCGCAGCTCCTGCAAAACTGTCATTGTGACGGCTGACGGGACTCTCAAGGGCTCGGTGATCTCCCTGGACCAGAAATAACACACGGCCAGCCAAGAAAACTGGCCAGCCACCCTCATTACAGAAGCAAGGACTGTCATCCATCTGCATGGATCACCCCTAGTTGGGAAAAACTCACCAGTTTTGCACCCTACAGCAAGGCTAGCCACAACCCAAATCCTGTCACATCCCAGAGCTCACCTCAAAAAAAAAAACCAACCACCTCAACACAGGAGGAAACAGCAAATGATGAGGGCGGGGAGGAGTGGCCTGGTGCCGCCATCCTGCGTGTCGGAGCGCTGGCAGGCTGGCCGTGACTCACCGCCCCGGATCGGCTGCTGCGGTGACACATCCAGCAGCTATTTAATGCTTCCTGAGGTCCCTCCCTGCCGGAAGCACCGGGCCCAGCTCCTGGGCACCAAAGGGAAGAGGAAATACTGTGCAGAAACCCGGTGGGACAGAAGCCTCCTCGTTACTCAGGTGTGGAGAGGTGACCCAACAAGGAGAAGATCCATGGGGAACTGAAGCATCCTGATGGCACTCATCCTGCAGCAGGTTGGAGGGGATGGGCCATGGTCCAGGCTACCCCCCCGGCCCACCAACAGTGTCCTCCTGCCTTGGGTCCCTCTTTTGGAGCAGTATCACCTGCCCTCGTTTTGGGTGTTGCAGGGATAGACAACTCTGCTGGGCTTCCCATGCCATGTCCATCCCAGGCCAGAAGGTGACACCGTGGTCAATGGTTGACCATGGCCAAGAGTTGATGCTGCTGGCAGGTCCAACACTGGGCAAAGATCAGCCATAGCAAGGCTTGACACTGTGGCTTTTCCTGGGCTGGCAAGGTCCCGCTGGCTGGGTGGGGATGATCATCCACAGTGCTAAACAAGCTGTCTGTGGGTGGGACAGACTCTCGTAGCCACCGATGGTCACTGCCACTGCAGCAAGGAGCACCAGGCAAAGCCCAGCACGCAGCCACGTGGTGCGGGACATTTCATGGTGCCATGCTCTTCCTGAGGATGCTGGTCCCAGGATCCTGACGGGACACCATCTTGCAGCCTGGTGCAAGGCAGCCATGAGGGCCACCTACCAAAGAAGTCATCGTCCTCTCCTGCAGCATGGGGGCCATCAAGGTGCGGGCAGGACACAAGCGCAGGGCTCCAGCCTGTGGCAGCAAATGTATTACCTCACCCCAGTGCAAGGAGCTGACCGGGGTTAAATGAGCTCAAGAGGTGACAAACGAGTCCTACTAGAGCGATCACAGCCCCGAGAGGCAGCTCTTCATCCTTCTGCCATCACAGGGAGGGCGTGCATGTGTTACTCACCCCTCTAGGTCTACAGAAGAACCAGCTCTTACACAAGGCGGCCACAAGCATCCAGGAGCAAAGGAGCAGCAGGCATGGGGCTCTAATTCACACCCAAGTGGCTTATTTAGGGGTGGCCATAACAGTCCCTGCATCCTTGGTCCACCCATCATGCCCCATCCAGCTCTACCATGGCATGCCCAACAGCAAGCCCTAAAAGCCAGCAAATTGCTGAAATCAGTAACTTTGAAATCACACGAGGGATTTGCAGACTCTGCTTTTCTCTCCTCCTTCAGCTGGAGAAACCCCAGCTGGGGACAGAGGTAACCACTGCAAACGTACCCCGAAGGTGTAGCTTCACCAGAGATGCGTGGATCGATCCCAGCCCAGGCTCCATTGCGCTTTGATAGCGAGTGGCTTCCGCAGGGGGAATCTTACGATGCGCAACACACACTCAGCATCTGCTGAAGTTACATCCATGTTTCAAGGGTGTTTCGCAGCCAAAGGAGACCGAAGGGCTAAGGGGAGGAAAACTGAGTCCTGTGCCACTTGCATCGCTCAAGAGCTGAAGCATCACAGTTCACCATCAAAGTCCCCTGGCACCCCAAGGGGGGACGTGTCCCACACATTAGGATCTTGCAGGAGCTGCCCAGAGAGAGAGATTTCCAGAGAGCCATAAGCACCACACCAGCAACCCCCCATTAAGGGCAAAATAGAGGCTTGGAGATTTTCTGTTCCACTTCCTCCCAAAAATTACAGACCCATGCTAACATGCCTGGGGTGTACCAGCCAGGCTGGCTGAAGCCAAGCAGGGTGGGAAGAGCTGGGGACAAATCTTGCCCAGGGCTGTGATGCAAGATGGGGATGGGCCTCGGGGCCATGGCCTTCCACAGGAATTTAGGGGAAGGAGGCTCACACCCTGGCCAATGCGGAAGAAGCTCATCCCATTCCAGTTCCACCTGCGGGGATTTCTCTCACCATTTCTTTCACCCAAGCTTTTGGGTCTGCTACAGCATTGGACCCACACAAAGGCTTCGGAAGCAGCACTGGAAGGAACTGGGGAACTTTTCCCCCCCCTCTTAAACAAGCCAAGATTTGTAGCCATGGCAGGCCAATGTCGAGAGCCATGTTGAAACACCAAGGATTGCGGGCAGCGATGACATTTCAGGGCTGTTTACTAGCCAGTGCGCCCTGCAGATGAGCGACCAACTGAAAGCTCATTATAAATTAAAAGAGGCAAAACCCCCCCGTCACCTACTGCCGACGCTCATGTTACAGCGTCTCAGCCTGGCAGGGGAAGGATCAGCTTCCTTGCCTTCGTGCATCGTATTTCTCCCTCGCAGCACTACCGGTTGCCGTCCACAGTGGGAGAAGAGCTGTTTAGTAAAGTCAGCCGTAAAGACGAAAGTTTGGAAATATGAGCAGCACCTGCTATTGCTGCAACCACCAACCCCAGACGTGCGAGCGAAGAGCGACCTCTTGAAAGCTGCCGAGAGTAAATTCATAGTTTCTTCTCAAGGGGGTGAAGCTTAAATTAGCAACAATGCTTAGATTAGAGGGGAAAGAGGAAAGGCTCTTGCACTGCCACACTCCTTTTTTTCTTGTGCAATTGAACCCGCCCGGATGCCGAGCTCAGGAGGGGCTGGGGAAATATTTAGGCCTCCAGCTCCCAGCACAGGGGCAAGGCTGGGTCTAGGTACCTTTGGGCTCTAGGCTGACCTACATCAGCCTTGAGAATCAGGGGTTGGACTTGAAAACGTTTCAGGATTGAGTCCACCCCTGATCTTTCCCTAAAACTATTGTCTTCATTTTTAATACAAAAAAAAAAAAAAAAATTGGTGCTTCCTCTTGAGCTGTCAAGACACCGCTGTACCCGCAGCTGCCACCCAGGCGCGAGCTCCAGTGCACCAGCTCTGCGATGCCCAAATGCCTGTTGTCTTCAGGGGATGACTCACAACCCAGCTCTTAAAAGCCAAGCTCTGAGGAGTACTTGCCAGACCATCCACGTGCAAACACAACCCCAGCACACATCTGCCAGTGGATCCAGCATCTCTGCCACGTTCATCTTCCATAGCAGTCATCGGCGAAAGCACGACGCCATTTGTGAATACTCCCCCGTTATTACACATAGCCCATTCCCCAAGTCAAAAAATAGTTTATATTTCTCATCATGCGGGATGCAGGAGGAATGCTGCAAATCTGGAAAAGCCTTGGAAATACTCTGAAGTACCCAAAGTACCTGCTTTCTCCTCCCCAGCAAAAGAGAAGCGTTTCAATTTCTTACAAATTTCCTTTTTTTTCCCCCCTTCAAGGGCAAGACCAAAATGGGGAAAGCCCAACCAATCAGCTATTTCTCCCAGTGCCTCCAGAAAAAGCCAGAAACGACCGTCAAAGTAGAGCTTCCTCATGACACTCGCCTGGTCCAGCCCTAAGGACAAGATGCACCTTGGTCACCTACAAGGCAAGCGGAGACAGGCTGTGACCTGCTGCTCTCCCTGTGCCATCTCAACACAATCAAAGGTTTCATTTCCATAGGATTACAGGAATATTCAGGCTCTGCACCTCTCCTCCAAGTAGGACCAGAGACATGAAAAAGCCAAATGACCTACAAATATTCTCCCTCCAGCCTCCTTCAGAAGAGCTGGCGTCAGCCACCAGCAATCCTCTTTCCACTCCAATTCTCGTCCTAGGGGAGAGGTAATTAACAAATTAGAAAATGCAAAACCAGGGATAAACCTCCCAGATTTTATTTTCCATTTCCAGAATAACTCGCAGTTTCCTACCCTGCTTCAGAAAGCAGCCACACGCCAAGGATGTGCTGCTGGGTCTCCGGAGGAGAGGATGCACTGATGAATATGCAGGTGCGTGCTGCCACAGATATTTATTTATAACTTTGTAGGATAAAAAAAGGCCTTTAATGACCATTTGCCAAGAGTGGAAATCGCTCCTTTCTTTCTCTGTCACACACACACAGACAGAGTCAAGTAAACAAGACTCTGACTTAATCCCAGCTGAAACCTTTGATAAGACACTTGGGTATTTAGAAGTCTGCTTTCACGCTACCTGGCACATGATTAATTAGGCAGAGGTGCCATTGATCCCCACCTGAACCCACCCAGAGAAGATAAGCTCTTTAAAGCACTAAAATGGAGGCACATCACTGGAGAGGCAACTCAATCCCCTGCCTGGCACTAAAATGCAAGGGGCCGTCCTTCGGGGGGTACAAGTCATTGTCCTTCAACAAACGATGGAGATCACAGCTGCACAACCAAATTTAATCCCCGAAACCGCCTCGCTAGGAGGCGGAGAACCTCTGGCTGAAGGGGTTTCGATGCCAGCAAAGGGCTCCATCTCCTGCT
Source organism: Tetrax tetrax (assembly GCA_009806455.1). Classification (NCBI taxonomy): domain Eukaryota; kingdom Metazoa; phylum Chordata; class Aves; order Otidiformes; family Otididae; genus Tetrax; species Tetrax tetrax. The sequence continues at coordinate 91,942 of WHYT01012701.1, read as the reverse complement.
CCACACGTAGGTGTCCTCCTTCCAAACACTGGAGGTCAAGGGCTCCGCCGGCACTGGGTGATACCCACAGGACCATGATGGGATGGGAACTGGTGCTGGGGACTGCGCTAGCCCTCCAGCCTGCACGGAGAGGGAGATGCAATAAAAATATCTTTTTTTTCCAGAACCATTTAGGAGCTTAAGTTGTCCCTCAGAGAAGCAGGGGAGGTTTGTGCTGAAGGAACCAGGCAGCACTGTCATGACACGCAAAGGGGTAAAAGCTCATTGCCTGGTCCACCCAGCCTTCCCACTGCAGGTATGTTTGGCTCTTCACTGAAGGGAGCCCTGCCACCTCCAAACATTGCCAGAACTTGGCTAAGAAAATAAATAAAAAATCAGCAAGTGAAAACAGCAGCCACAAAGCCTCCAAAAAACCCAACCCATCTTTATTCTTATCTAGAGGTGTCTGCAGTGTTCATCCAACCCCCTGCACACCACCGGCCGCCTCAGGCAAGCATCCAGAGGCAGGGACCAACTCCCTGCTGCACACTCACGCCTCCCAGGGAAAGCAATATTCCCAGCAGGAATTGTTACACCAACACGAACCCTAAAAAATGCTCTCCCCGTGATCCTTCAGACAGGCAGCTTCACAACCAGTTGGATGCCAATGTCTTCCCTGGGCTGAACAGGAAAAGCAGGGAGCAAAGGAGAGGCTGCCACTCGCCAGGCTTCTCCGCTGACCCAGCTTCTCCCTCACAGGATGCTATAGGTGCCTCCAAAGCCCCCACGCTCAGGAGCACAGTGCTAGGTCTAACATCACAGGGGACCTCGGACCCCAAAACGCTGTTGAGAGTGCTGTGACATCCCATTGCCAGTCCTCCCAGTTATGCAGGAGGCACCTCGGGGGGACATGGGGAGGTCTGAGCATTCAACTCCTAGGACCAAGAGCTCCAGCAGGTCCTGAGCTGCAGCAGAGGAAGCCTTCCCAAATTCAGCACTGCTCAGCTACCCCAAAGTTTCCAGCTCAGGGCTGATCCACCCACGTCTTTAGGTAAGAAGTGTTGTGGATTGGGGTTTTTTTTTTTCTTCTTTTTTTTTTTTTGAAGCAACGAGTTATTCTAGATGACTAGCCCGGGGCAGCTGGAAGCACCCCAGCTCTCAAGAAAGTGCTGACTCCAGTCCACAAAAAGCCAGATAATCAGCTGCTTTTAGAAGCTCATGAACTTGGCATCTGAAAAGTGGAAGGACACAAAATTGTTAGCAATCATTTACAATAATAGGATTTTGTGAAAACCTTCCGTGGAGACACGCTTATGCCTTAATTTGACTACAGAGGTTTACAAGGGCATAGACAAGTTGGGACAGATCAAGGCACATCCCTTAACAAGATGCTTTTAAAAACAATGCATACGCGCAGAGCTAATACTTAAAACGTCCCTCTCGCCTTTATTTAAACTCGGGCACAGAGCAACCCAGCGACAAGCAGCACCCGGACTTCTTCCTCGCTCACCACAGTGCCCGACATCGCACAGCTCAAAGAAATACTCTGCTCTGAAGCCTTGGCACGCACGTCATGGCCTCCCAGCCAGGGAGGATCAACCCCTTGTCTGGATTTGGTCCCAAAGCATCGCCCCCTCCCTTCCCTGGCACACGGGGGCAGCAGAACATGGGCTCGGGCCCCTTGCAAGCCACCACTGGAGGTTTTTCGCCATAGCTGAGGACACAAACGGGACAGGGCAGGGAGATGCTGAAAAACACGGATGAGATGAAACAGTGAGGACCCTAGCAGATGCACTTGGGCAATACTTCTCTGCAGCACGCGGCGATGGTGCAGGCAGCCACGATATGTGTCTCCACCATGGAGGTGTGCAACACACATGCTGCTGGAGCAGACCAGCTCCCACCCAACCCCATTTTACATCCAGTCTCCAAAACACAAAATGCAGAAGCTCCTCTATTTGCCTGGATGCACCAAATCCCTGTATCTTCAGCAATTACACCTCTTTTGGTCAAGTCATATTTCAAAGAGCAGGGAAGGGAGCACTCTGGGATGATTCAGACCAGCCGCCACCTGCTACCAAGAGGTTTGGTCAAGCCTGGCAACCTCCCCAGAACACTTGCCAGGGCCCGCGGATATCCAAACCTACCAAGTGCCTGAGCACAGCCTTAACTTGTTATTCTTGAGCATCAGGAAAGCAAAAAAAGAATTTAAAATAAATCAGACTTAATTCCTAAGTTGTTTTATCATCTCAGGGCCCGACTGCTGTTCGGGTCCCCCCATTCAAGCCCTGGGTAGAGCTAACTCTCACGTCTCTCTCGCACTCATTTCCAAAGAGTTTTATGTTTTAGAGCAACCACCATCCACTTGCTAGGAAATGTCAGAGCGTAGGACCCCCAGACCAGCAGTGCTCAATGCTGCAGGGTGCAGGTGCCGCAAGCCGCGCTCCCCAGCCTCTCAGCTTTCTAGGAAAAGGTGGAAGAAAGGCTTTCGGAAGATGGATGCACTTGGCAGGGGGGGGCCTTCTCGATTTCCATGCTGTTTCTTTCAAGAGGGTGTGGGGTGGCCAGCAGAGCTATGCGGAGAGGGAGGCCAGGCGCCGTGCTCAGGCTCTCCTGGCAGATAACCGGGATGCAGGAGGATTCCTGGCATTCCAGCGGCACCAGCAGAAGGGAAGAGCATCCCCCGCTTCCTGGTCAGACACTGCCGGCACTGCCCGGTAAGGAAGACGAGCAGCATTCAGATACGCTTCCCGCTCACAACCGCTGTGGATACAGCACGTGCGTGTGCACGTTCTCCCTCTTCTCCCTGCAAAGAGCTGCAATTCCTGCTGCGCGGGGAGCGCGACCCCACACAGCTACCCCGCCAGGCGAGGGGATGGGTGGGCGTAGCACGGCCGCCCCATCCCAGTTGGATCCAGTGCTTCGCCATTTGACAGCTGAGCTCCGGCGTTCGTGCCGCCACACGTTCCCGGGGCTCGACGCCTGCCTGCCTGGCAAGTCTCGGCAGAGAAGCGAGCCAGGGCCCGCCAGCGTGCCGTTAGCACCGGCATCCCCGGGAGCCGGCCTTGGCGTTACCGCGAGGAGCGGCCACAGCTCCCGTCTGGCCTCTTTGCATCCTTCCTCACCTGTTTCCACCTGCCTCTTCCCAATTTCTCCTGCAGTCAGCCATCCCGAGGGGAATGCCGCGGGGCTGCTCCGTCTGAGATGCGTGGCCGTGACCCCTTCCTCCGCGCGACACCACCCTCGGACCCACGCTGGGGTTTTCAGCCCGCGGCGGGGTTTTTAAGGCGCGATTGGGAAGCGCTGTCACGGGGCAGAGAAAATCCAGGGAGAGGAGCGTGCTCTCCCACCCGCGGCGGGCCGCGAGTGGAGTTACGAAACGACCGGCCGGCGGAGTTGGCAGGCGGCACCGGAGGCGCGCAGCGCGGAGCCGGGAGCTTGCCGGGGAACGGAACCCGGCTCGGAGGGGAGGGGAGGGGAGGGGAGAGGGGGGCAGCTCTGCCCCGGGGCCGCGGGGGGAGGCTCCGCCACGGGCAGCGCGGACCCCTCGGCTGCTCCTCGGCCGCGGGCCCCGGGCACGGCGCTGGGCTGAGCTCCCGCGGGGCCTGGGCGGGGGCCGGTGCCAGCCCGGGGGCGGCTCCCTCCGGGGACACGCGGGGACAGCGGCCCCGCCGCCCTCCCGGGGGCCGCTGCCGATCGGCTGTCGGCCCGGCTCCGCGCAGGGCAGGACCGCGCCCCGGTGCGCAAAGCAACAGCCCCTCCGCCGGCAGGCCCGGCCCCACCGCACCGGCGCACACCCACCTGCCGCCGGCGCGGCTCCGGCTCTGGCTCCTCTCCCCGGCGGCGGCCGCACTCGGTTCCGTTCGGTCCGGTCCGGTCCGGTCCAGCCCGACCCCGCAGCTCCGCTCCGCAGCGCGGAGCCGCGCCGACC
>WHYT01012701.1:72210-88012 GCA_009806455.1 Tetrax tetrax | reverse complement strand
CCCCCCCCCAAAAAAAAAAAGTCTTAAATTCTCCTTTTAAAAAGCTCCCACTCTTAAAAAAAACCACTTTCACGGAAAAAAGTGTTAAATTCTCCTTTTATTTTTTTTAAAAAAAGTCTTAAATTGTCTTTTTAAAAGTCTTAAATAATTCTAATGTTTTTAAAAATAAGTCTCCTTTTTAAAAAAAAAACCAACAAACAAAGCTGCACCGTACCTTTCTGTCCCCAGCTCACAGTGCGGCTGTGCCTAAAAGCCCGTGCCTGCCCGACAGCAGGGCTGAGACCTCCACCTGCCCCAGCAGATCCCCGAGCAGGATGGAGAAAATGACCCCTTTTCGAAGAGGAAGAGCTTGGCCTGGCCCCAGCCCCTGTCCCCCGTGTGTGTCAGATGGCCGGGGGCTTCAAACGCCCTGAAACCCCAGAGAGGAGATGGGAGGGAGACAGGTTCAGCCGGTTTGGGAAGAAGCAGGTGCCTGCTGCCGCTCCGGAGGCTTTGGAAACTCCTCACCTCCTTCCTCTGCCTGCTTTTCCCGTCTTAGCTCCCAAAAAACCCACCTGAAAGCTCCCCGCACCTTGCACGCCAATGCCCTTCCTCTGTGGCCCCCCAAGCAACGAGGACGCTGCAGTGGCATCAGCCTCAGCATCCCGTCCCAGTGGCCTCCAGCCACCCCTGTGCTGGTGCAACCCCCATGCCAAGCATCTCCACAGCCGGGCGGACACACTGGTACCAAAGCGTAACCCACCCACCAGACCACGGCCCCCCAAGGTGGCTGCTCTAAGACAGATCTGCCGCTCCCTCGTGAAACCTGCTTCGATTTTTATAGTCAGAAAAATTCCCGTCTCATGTGGACCTTGTCAGATTTACAACATCCTTAACTACTCGCTTCTCCGCATCCGAGCGGCTGGGAATAGGAGGTGATGCAACACACAAGTATGTAGCTGTCACTCGGCAGCTTTAATTGGGCTTTTAAATGAAGTTTTCTGTTGTTCTGACATATTCCTCATAATTACGATCTTCTAAAATCAGATAGTACATCTGGAGCTCCGTAACACGGGCCATGCCCTGGAGACCTTGCAGTGCAGGAGGAACAAAGATCTGTATGAGAAAACAACAAAAGCTGTTCTCAGGAGATACATATCTTATTTATTAGCTTGGATATGCTTCTGAGATCCTAATCGGACATAAAGTGAGCAGAGGTTCATTTGCCACTGGTGAGGATGGTTGTCTTGCTTTTAAGTAAAAGATTTTGACTTTTAAATCTTTCTACCTTTAGCAGCTGTAAAGAGATTGGAAATATCTTTTCACTTGTAAAGGTAAAGCTGTTACTGCGAAAAAATAAGTAAACTTTTAACTCTGCACCCACAGGTCTGTATGATCCCTTGATCCCCCACCCTACAAAGAGTTCTCCACGCCTTCCATCAGCTGAGATGGACGAAAGCGTCGGGGGGATAGTTTCATACTGGGGAGCTTTTCCAGACTGGCTACTCATGGGCCACCTCCTCCAACCCTTGCAGTGTCTCAGCCCACCTCCAGATCTGTTCCCCAAGCTCAGAAGGTCCTGTTGGTGCCGAGGCCATCTTCAGGGACAGACCCGGGAAGAGCAACTCAGCTGATTCTGGGTTTGTGCCTGTCGGTTGCTCGCTGCATTTTGTCAAGATGTGTGTGAAAGTTTGGAAAAGTTGCACGCGCATTGTGCTCTGAGCAGCCAAGCTGCTTTTGGGAGGAGAGCGGAGCTATCTCAGCATCTTGAGCAGCTGAACTACAACCAAGCAGGTCCTTTGGTCTCTCCAGCAACCTCCCTGTTACAGATGAGATAGTAACCCTATCTGAGTTTCCCCACAGAAGATGACGCTGTCTTGCTGATGTGCTCAGAAATGCAACAAGACTCCTTGCTCCGAGGCTTCATAAGAAACACAATATATTTGCACAAAAAATCCCCTCACAAGTACAAGCGTACTCTTAGTAGAGCAGATGAGCATGGGGGATGAGGGGAAAATAGGTGTTGGAGGCATCAGAATCTGCAGAGCTGCAGCATCTGCTTTCAGCACAAAGCCAAAACCCTCTGAGCTGGTGTTGGGAGGAGAGAGTAGAAGAAAGTTTCTTTTTCAGGCCCATCTCCAAAAGGAAAGAGCGAGAAGTCAGATTTTCAGAGATGCCCCACATCCACTGGTCTCCGCAGGAGCTGGATGTGGTCAGCATCACGGCTATCAAACCTTCTTGCCAGGCTGAAGGCCATCTGCTATGGCACCATCTGCACCAGGCACTGCTGGAGGCAGGAGCTGTGGCCCCTGGGGCTCAAGGGCTGCATGGTTCCCGTGGTACGTTCCTCTCCTTCTCCCCTCACCATGGACTCCTTGAGACTTTGGGAATGTGTATCTGGACCTGCAAACCTCAGGAAATTTGTCGGTCACCATCCTCTCCCGACACAGCTGCGACATTCCATGTGCTGCAGGGAAATTATCCAGCGCATCCCTTACCTGGCTCAGCACAAAGAAGGGCATGTTTCCTCCAGAAGATGAGCTTCTCTCTCAAATAAAGGCAACTGCCCCCAAAAACCTGGCATTCCTGGGGACCCCTTGTACCATGAGAGAAAATTGGCCAGTACCGTGTAGCATGTTGACTTTCTCTTTCAGCAGACCCCCCTACCTCAAGAGCTGCAATTCAAAGCCAAAAGTAAGAACCTATATCTATATATAAAAAAATATATATAATTACAAATATATATTAAAAATTATATAATATATATAGCATATATATGGGAGTACTGCCTCCTGTTGCTCAGCATATACTTGTAGCAGGGTTGGGAAGCGCCTATTGACCCTTTCAGCACTCTTAGGACTTTGGGAAAGTTTGGAGGGTATGACGTTTTTTCCAGGTTTCTTTGGAAGGTTTTGAACCCACTGGTTTTTTTTCTGGCAAGGGTTTTATTATGCAACCATACACTGTTTTGCTAAGAGACAGAAGATGCTGCCTTGAGTGTAACAAAAGAGCTTGTCTGGAAGAATTTTTTCCTCTGTTTCTAGGACAACAAGAGACATGAGAAAGAAGAGATGCTGCAGCATCGCAGGAAAGCTGAATCGGGGCTCAGCACCGCAGAGCCACTGCAGCTGACTGCCTGCGTACCACGGACTGCACCCCACCGTTCCCACCTGCAGCCCTGCTTGGGTTAGGGCTTGTAGGAAGGAGAGACCTTGGTCTGGTGGGCAGACCTTGGAGACTAGCGGTTCTCCTTCAAGGGCAGGCCTCCTGGCCCCTGAAACTTGATATATTTCCTGTCCTGCTTTATTCAGCAAAGTATCCATCCTGCTTCTGCAGCAAGCCTGCGAAAGTTGCTGAGCACTCGCCTCCCATGGCTGCAACAGGAATGGAGATGCTCAACAGCAGCCTGCAGGATTGCAGCCCTAGACAGTAAGCTTTTTGGCTACGCTGGTCTTATGTATTTGGATGGCACCTCGTAGGTGCAATACAGCACTTTTCCAAAAAAAACGGTGCAGATGAACGGGAGCCAAGTGGAAAGGCAGCATTGTAAAAACCCATGATGGGGTCAGAGCCAGAAATTCCAGGTCCCTATATCCTCCAGAAACCTGCATTGCTTGCTCTTTGCTAGAACGCCTCTTACACAAGGTCCAAACCAGCAAAATCTACCTTCAAACTGGAAGTGAATAGCTCAAAATGCAGAGCAGGGCTCTTGCTTACCCCTTTTGCGATAAAAAGTAGAAAAAAAGGGGATGTAATCAGGTTGGAGCTCCTGCGTTCCCATCCAGCGTCCCCAAGGGGAGAGCGTGGCTGGGTCATTACAGCTTCGTCGCCATTCCCCACTTCAACAGCGAGTTGAGACGCGTGACATCACGAACAGGGGAGGAGGAAACGGCCAAACCAAGAGTGGATGAAAGTGAGGGGAGAGAAAATAGGTGGGCAAAATAGAAAGGGGAAAGGACAACAGTGTTGGGAGGAGAAAAGATGCCCAGGGCACGTCCCGCAAGCTTTATGTCCTGTTCAGGTGCTGGGTGGGATTCTCAAGATCTGCCCCTCACCTAGAAAACAGCCCCATTAATGATGGCTGTTGAGTATTAGAATGCAGCAGGTCTTTGCCACTCTGCTGCTCAGCAAGCCTGTGACCCGAGCTGTCCGGGTTTCCCAAGCATTTAGCAGTGTGGTCATGCTAATTTACTTCGGGTTTTTCAAAGGCTTGCCGGGAAAAGTCTTCTCCTTCCCAAAGGCATTGAAAGTTTTGACCTCCTGACCCTCCCTTTTACTAGGATGTTCAAAAGCAGCACTGCAGCTGTTAAAGTTTTTCTTCATGCCTCAGTGATTCTCTGATGAGGGACCAAGCTGGTGTTTATCTAGGCTTGACCTCTCTTCTTTGAGCCCAGAGATGTCTCTTTCTTGCAGTGCCACAGGCAGGGCAATGCTGGAAACCTCCCTGCCTGGCCATTCATCCCTTCTTTGCATGCAAGCGCACCGGTGCCCGTTACTAATCCATCCCCCGCCAAGAGCTGGGGTTCCCGGCACTGATCCCATTTGTCCATCAAGCTGCAGATTCATTTACATTTAATCCACCGTGACTCATCTATGAAACACGACCTTTCTCCTGCTCTAATGCTGGCATCCATTTGGCTTCCAAAAGTCAACAGTTGGTTTTTGAAAAAAAAAAACAAACCAAAACAAAAAAAACCCTCCCAATAGGCTACCGCTGGCCTTTCATGGACCTTCAGTGTCTCATCCTCCCCTCTGCTGCCGAGGCTCGTTGTTTTCAGAGGACATCCTCCTCTTAATTTCCATCTTTGTCACACACCACATCCGTGGTGCCCGACTCCCTCTTCCTCAAGGACCGAGATCCATCAAAGCACTTGGGCACACGTTTAGCTTCAAGCATTCTGTTTCGGGATGGCACCATATGTGTCACATCCCCAAGCTAAGAGGTTGGAGATGGATGGCGGGATTCATTACTGCTCTTCCCAGCAGCCTGATTTCCAAGTCAAGACAGAGGTCAGTGCTTCTGCTTTGCACAAGTCCCACCAGCTCCAGTGCTGGAGCGTTAGGTTAGGATGCAAAGTGAGGTGTGAAGAGGCAGGAGAGGCAAAGTTTCTGAACTGCCAGTCCCTAGAGCTGCGGGATTGACCACATTCACACCGTCAGATTAGGGTCATTAATGTAGTCATTAAAAAAGGGAGAGTCCTACTGTGAATAATGACAGGTGCTTCACACTGGCAGGTGCTTGGCCCCTGTGGTGGAGGCTTAAAGGTGATGAGATAGTGATGAGCAAGGTGTGGGAGGTATAGCCAAGGCAGGAGCAGCTCTCACCCTTTTTACACCTTTCCTGCCACCTGAAAACGGTGGTAAGCACAGAAACACGCATGGTTTATGTCCCAGCACCAGTGCTGCAGATCCCTCTGCAGAAAGGTGCTCATGGTAGAAGCTGGGGTAGGGACCTGTTTGCTGGGCTCCTACATCCCTGCTCCATTATTATCTCCTCAGGTGAGCTCAGCCTCCCCAGCTGCAAAATGGGGATAATGTTTACTTTGCTTGCAGGGGTGTGGAGGAATAACTCATTAGTGTTTATGAAGTGCTTTGAGATCCCTCAACGAGAGAGGTGAGATAAGCAGTGAGGCTTCATGTGGTAGGCGCAGAGCATTATGATGAATTTTGCGATTCAAAGATGAACTATTGTTATTGTTGCCTCATAAGAAGATACAGCCATTAGCCTTGAACAACCTTGTTTCTAACTATGTTAGCTTCTTTCTTCCTCCTTCTTCCCAACAAAATCACGGTTTCACCCCCATTACTTGCACCCAGTTGACTGTAATAACCCAGTAAATCATATGAGGCTGACCCGTCTGGCCCAGCTTCTGGTGGGAAGGAGAAGCGTGGTGCAGCCAGCACTGCTGGTAGTGTGGATGAGACACACAGTGGGGCAACCTGAATGTGCACCACTGCCATGACCTTCTCACCCACGTTGGCATCTGGGGAGGCAGAAAACTCTTCCTTTGCAATGGGGAGCGTCCCCAGAAACCAACGTCTGTCCAGAAACTCGCTAGGTAAGCTTCTTCAAAGCCTGTTGCAGGTCAAGAGGTGCAGATGCCCGAATGCGATCCCACTGCTCGGGGCTACCAACTGCCAGATGGGCTGGGGAACTGCCCGTGTGTCCAGCCTTTGCTTAGAAAGATTTAAGCCCCCGGTAGGACCTTACACTGGCCATGGGTTAGGAAAGCAGAGGAGCAGTGACACAGCAAACAGGCTCGCAGGAGCTCGGACCGGCTCTAAGCTGGGCTGAAAGAAGTCCTTAGGCAGTTTGGCCATTTCTGTCTTAAAACCAAAGCAAACATGACCTGTTTTAAACCAGCGTGAGTAATGTGAATCCTGGGCCGGCGTAAACAGGTTTTTCCGGTTCTCACTGCAGCCTTTCCTCCTCCTTCCCTGCCTGGGCTCCCAGTTTCGCACTGAGAGGGCACCCGAGCCTGCAGAGGAGCACAGCTTCCACCCTTCGGGATACCTTTTCCTGCTCCCTACCTGTGCCATTCCGGTTGGTCCCAAATTGCTTTTCCACACCATCCCTCAGAAGCCACCTGCCGGCCTGTACTCTCAGAAACCCCCACATCTCTAGCCTCACTGCCCTCTCACACCACCAAAACCAGAGGTCCTCTCCCATGGCCTTGCTCTGCTGCGGTTGCCAGTGCCAGACATCAGAGCACAGCACAGTCCTGCTCCGTGCGGACCTCGGGCAGAAATGAGGAGGGTCCCGAGCCTGACTTGCTTTGGGTACTTGGACATCCAAGACAACCTCTAGACACAAGCCTGCAAAGGACAGGCAAGTTCTCTAGTTTCTAATTGTCCTGTATTTTTTTTTTTTTTTTTTTTTCTGGCTAGGAAGGACAGGGTTATGCATGAAGATACCAGTTCAGCAAGATAGTTACACCTGGGTTGGAACCCATCACTAAAGACTTAAACTCCTGCAGCACAGCAATAGTTACCCTTAGTTATTTCAAGTCCTAAGTGGGTCCTATATGTACCTGAAACACAGAAAGAATAACGCCTAAATAAGAGGAGCAGAGATTTTTTTTCCTCTTTGACAAAATTCTGCAGTTTTTCTTTTAATTTTAAAAATAAATTATTATCCTCAAGGCACTAATTTGTTATTAGCTATTGATTTTATCTGAAGATACTATTTGTCAGGATACTTTATTTGCTCTCAATGTCCAGAGTACTCAGTAGGTTACGTAATGTATCACAGTCAACTGGAATTCACTCAGAAAGCCAGAGAGAATACCGATTTTATTACCTACTATGCTAAGAATAAATAGTACTTGATGTCTACAAAGTATTGCTATATTCTTAATCCAAGGTTTTCTAGTAACTCTATAAATCACGCAAACAAAGTTGCTTTTCAATTTGTATGTTAGCAGCGCGCCTGAAATAGAAATATCATCCAATAGATGCACATTCAGCACGTATCTTCCTTTCTTTTGGAAAGTCAGTAAATTGGCTTTCGCTTCTCTAATGCTGAGCTCTTGGCAATTGTTGAGCACAGCCGTACTCAGCACACGGCAGGCAGCTCTAATAACGGGTGATCTAAGCAAAAAGGAGGACTTAGACTGCTCTTGCTCATGGAGATTTTCCTTAAAGTTAAAGAAGTTAAAGAAGTCAGGGGCAACCCAGCATCGATGAGGCTCTGCAAAGTACCACTTATCATTCAGTATGTGAACCAGCAAGGTGCAGGAGCCCCAAAACACACGCGGCAGCCCCGAGAAGGACACACCATGGTGGATGCTGGCACCTCCAAGAGGCTCTCTGGCGGGTCCTGCCTTTCCTACCAAGCATCCCCCTCCCCTTTTCCCACCAGGCATGGGAAATATGCCTGGCTGGCATTCAGAGAAAGTGCAAAACAGCCGAACAGCCAGAAACTTTAGACCGGAGCACACGGCCCTCAACAAAGCGGAGTTCAGAAAACACCACCTTTGTGAAACCGGAGAGAGAAGACAATGCAGAGCCTGGCATGGGCAATGAAATATGTATGTACCTAGGACCTCATCCAGCTCTCTCCAGCCCCTCTACCTCTTGCCTTTGCATTCAAGGGGCGCTGGATCCCATCCAGAAAAGATGCAGGGGAACAAATGTAGCCCTGGCAACCCCTCTGAGGGCAGGGAGGAACAATGAGGACCTCCCCGGGCTGAATTTGTTTCCATTTTTAATCCTTATCTATACCCATCACCCCCGTGCATGGAAAGAGGCTTCTCAGCTGTATAGATTTGCATTGCTATGGGAGTCTGAAGTGATAAAACATTTGGCCTGCCTATTCAGAAGCAATTAGCGATTCAAAGCAGCCCGAGACATTTAAAGGGGCCTCGGTTTCCAAGAGACAGGTGTTCTGAGCTGACTTCAGGGGAAAATTGAGATTTTTAGAAAAAAAGAAGTCACTGGCTGCTTGAAAATATAGTTCCTTCTTAGTAGGGGAAAAAATATTGCACAGAAAATTCCAGTTTAGGCTGGTAAAATCTGGGAGGAGGTGGGGAGAAATGGCTTAATTTGCTTTACTGGTAGAAGCAATGCTTTATCTATCTGTTGAACAGATAAAATGTATACATTCCTTTTCCGGCCTAAGGATTTCCCCTCTGGCACCAGGCCTGATGCAGGCACAGCCACCTCCCACTCGTGCTGCCGTCCCAGCGTCCCTGTCCCAACACAACTGTCAGCTCCGAGCCAGAATTTCTCACCCAGATCTCACCTCCTGTCGAGGGAGGAGGCTTGTTTTTTTTTTAAAACATTGCTGCTCTTAGACTTTTTCACCTCCCCTGGTGAAAGGGTGGCCTGCCAGCCTTTAGTTTGACCGCAGGGACCAGCCCACCCTTGCTGCCGCCATGCAGCCCTGCATGGCCTGTGATGAGGCCTGCAACACAGCCCCTGCTGTCACACCCTCTGGCAGGAGGAAAGGCAGGAGGAAAATCTCTGGAAAGGCAGCCCAGGGATGGCCAGCTCTCAGAGTCCCTGGGGAAAGGCAGGAAAATCCATGCCAAGGGAGAGCTTGCCCATGCAGAGAGACTGGGGCAGGATAAGCTGGTACACAAGCGTCCAACGCAGAGGAGAAAGCATCCACCCTCTCCTTGAAGGAGTTGTCCCATGGTGTCCTCCCCAAGCAGTTCCTTTTCTCCCTCTATAACCCAGAGACATGAACAGGTGCCTGCAACAGGCCACTGAGAGCGAAGTCAAGCTTTTGCTCGACACTACGGAGGCTCCTGCTCCTCCCTATCCCTGCATCGCTGGGTCCAGGAGAAAACAGGGAGGAGGAGGAGATCTCTAACTTCCATCCAGAGGCGTCTTCTTCTCCCCGTTGCACTGGGTACAGCACCTGGGCTCCCGGCAAAAGCATCCCGGTCAGCCAACGTCGTTTCCGCTATATGTGCCACGTTGCTCAGGGGCTGCTGCTAGGGCTTGGCCAGGCAGAAAACAGCAGGAAAAAACCATAGGAAAGGGCAGGGCTGAGTTAAAAAAGGAGGATTTCTTCAAGAGAGTGCTTGAAAACTGACAGGGCAGAGGGCCACAGCTGGCTGGGGATGCATTTTAAACAGCTTTTTAATCCGAGAGCAGATACACCATCCATCACCGTCTCTAACATCTGTCTGGTAAGCGGGATGGGTGGGGGCAATAATCTCCCAGGCATTTACATGCAGACTGGGAAAAAATTCCCTCCACTGCATGCAGCTCTGTAAGGCTTAAAGAGCATCTCAGGCTGTTCAGCTCCAGAGCTGGCTTTGTGTGATTCAGGACAAGTCTCCAGCTGAGATCAGGGACTGCAACATGCACTCACACACATATGGGGACATCTCCTGCACCAGAAGCTTTCAGGTTGGAGAAGACTAATAAAAGCAGAGAGAAAATACACTTCTTCCTATTTCCCAAATGGAGAACAAAATTCTTAGAGCTAGCTTAAAAGCAAAATAGACAGCATACAGACATCAACCTGCACTTTTAGGTATTGATGTGCCTTCACTCAATTGGTCCCAGCTGTTTTTTGCCCAGGCTACAAAGCATCAAATGCAGAGGCATAAATCTCAACCATTTTCCCTGGTCCCAGGCTGCTAAACCTGCACCTCCCTGCCTGTGCAGAAAACTGCTGCCATACTCAACCAAAACAAGGGGCCAGACCTGCAAACCTATCCCAGGTGCTCTTCAGAGGGTGCTATGCCTGCAAGAATAATTTAGATTTAGGGCAAGGTCATAAGTACGTGTGAAGTGCAAGAAGCGGCAGCGAGCAGAGAGCCACAGGCGTTGTGGAAGAGGACCGAGGCACCTGCCTGAGGCTCATCTGAGAAGATCTGTCAGCTGTTATGGCACCTGCCGTGTTTCTTGTCACCCCAACAGTAGCCAATTATGTGGATATATCACTTTTCTTAGCACATACATACACATCCACTGTCAGGTTTTAACTCCCACTGTTGCGAAGACATGTTAGAAGCGTGACCCAGAAAAGCTGCAAAGGTTCATAAAGTAAAGCACACCCACAATTTACCTCTTCAATCTTACATTTTGGAGTTGTGCTGCTTTCTGAGTTGACAAAGTGGTGTGGGACCAACAGAGCACTAAAGAGCCAGAGGTTCCTCCCCAAAATCAGGTGTCAGAAAGGATAAATTGAGTCTAACGGCAGCTACAGGAAGGACTTTCCTAGATCCTATGGGACTCACAAGACCATATGGCGATCACTTGCAAAAACTCACCAGACAAGAAGCAAAAAGAGATACAGCAGGACCAGTAGGTCTGGAGGTGGTCCAGGAGACCATCTCCAACCCACTTCAAGCACTCACCGCTCACTCTCTTCCCCGCAAAAGGAAATTTCCGGCCTCTCAAGTTCACTCGTGTGACAAGTTTTTCCTCCCCTACCTCTGCTCAGGTGTGACCCTGTCAGCCATTTTCCAGCCAAGAGGATGCTTTGTACTGAAGGGAATCTGAAGACAAGCCTTGTAATTAGGAGCTGGGTGCCACCTACCAGTTAACCCCTCCTCCATCCTCATTTAGTGTGGGAGATGTATCACTGGGTTTGTTTATATTGCCTGTACAGCTTATCATTTGTGCGTATTGTTTTCCATCTTCAAAGCACTTCAGCACGTGTTTTGCAAGCTTCTCCCCAACCCTCATGTGACAAAGGTTTTGGAAAGGGGATAGAAAGGGAGCAGGGCAAAGGAAAGCTAAATAATTTGCCCAAGGAAAAAAAGAGTCATCAGCAGACCCAGGATCAATACTCAGCAGCCTTTAAACACTCCTGCCTTTAAATCTCATGCTCTTGTCTTTGCCTGCACCTCACTCCCTTCAGGTTTAAAAATGGTATCATGAAGCCTGGTGCTCATCTTGGTACCAGAGAGCAGATTTCAAGGGATTTGCTTCAGCTCAGCACTCCTGTGTTCACAGCCACTGGACCAATGTCCAGTCCTGGACCAACGATTAAACAAAATAATTTCAAACATCAGGCAGTGATTAGTGAAACCACGATCAGCATGTGTTTGGCTTAACAGGGCCACAGGAAAGAGAAGGGAAAGGATCCATCCATGATGTCTCATCCTAGCTAATAATTTTGGATGGGTTAAAGCAGGCAGTGGTGGCCTGGCAGCCTGTGCTGCCCCCTCTGTCACACTGGCACTACTCTTGGCAGAGAACCGTATCAGGGACTGGTCCAGACCTAGAAAAACCCCAGGGGAGAGAACGTTTTTTTTTTTTTTCTGCCAAACTGGCACCTCTGCATCAGGCAGTCAGGGAAATGCTTCTGCCAATAAAGGAGAAGGTGGAGGAGCAAGTGCTTGGATGAGGCTGGGGTATGAGAACAGCTTAAACCACTTTTCCCAGTGCTAACCATTTCAGTGGAGCAGCTCCAGGCATGCTGACAGAGCTACAGCAACGTGGACCAGCACTGTGCTTTGTATCGGCCTGTACCTGGAAATATGTGGTCCAGTTGCCCCGTATTCATAACATATTGGTAACCCTGCCACAGCTTTACTGTCAGAGCTCCTGACCTGCTAAACCCCTTAAATCACTGTTGGGCCAAAAGCAGCCCTTCTCCTGAGTGGTCCTAGGCCCACAAACTACTTATCCTACTTCTCCTCCTCGTTGGAACAATCTTGTAGTGAAGATTGTTTTGCTGCAAATTTTCTCTCTTACTACACAGGGAGGGGAAAGCTCATTAAAACGGAGAGAAGACACATGCTCCCTCTCTTTGTCTCTTAATGGTGAGGCAAAATGAAAAGGCTCTACCAGATAACGAGCCGCTTAACCAGAGCATTCTGGTATCAGACCCACCTGATGCGGTGAGAGCAACGCTATCAGCCCCTGGGCTCTGCTGGTATAGCCCCTACCTACACCTGCCGTCTGCTCTCCTCTCCGCAATGTGCATCAGGGCTCTGCCCCCTGCTTTGCTTCCACGCTCCCAGCTGTAAAACAGACATCATGCATACAGCATCTTTCCTAAAGCCCTCCAGGACCTGCTGAAGACTCCAGAAGCATTAGAGGACTCCAGCGTCACCATTGCTCTGGGGATCACTCCTTTCCAGGGTAGGGTAGGAGAGGGTGGCAATCATAGGAATCGCGTCTCCAGCCCTCTCCTCCACAAGCAGGGAGGGCAAAGCAATTTTGGCTTCTCCACTGACAGCTGTGCGTGGCCAACAAACACAAAGCGCCAAGGCTGGAGACTGTGGGCGCTGGGGTGATGCAGAGCTGGAGACAGCCCCAGACGCGAGGGCCAGGTGAGGACTACCAGCTCCATGTCCGCTCAGGCTGAGTAATATCCTGAGGAGCCCAAACGCACGCAGAGATGGCTGGGACTTGGGAAATCTTGCCCAAGGGCCAATGGGACTCTAGCAAGTGACCGTGCAAACTCCTGCGGATCCCACATTCATTAAAAGTAAAATTAATGTCTCCCTTTAATAACCGCGTTAATGATCTCTGCGCTCCTAGGAACCACGATTGCTTGGGGTTCATATCTATGGAGAAGCTCAGAGCTTATGCTGAAGCCTTCTGGTGAGCGAGCTTTGCCAGCTTCTGCTATGAGGACTCCCTGGTGTCTAACAGAGGTTGGGTCTATGCTGGGCCTTTGTAGGGGCAGTGACGGAGTCTGTTTTTCTCTTTCCTCCACTCAAGATCCATTTTCAGGACATATGTAGGTGTCCTGAAGCAGAGCATCTCTATATCTCAACAGTGTCTAAAGAGTGTGAAGAGAAGGAAGGGGCATAAACTGACAGGTGCACAAGTCTAACCATGAGTGTCTCTTCTTTAAGAAATCAAGAGGAAGGAAAACAGATAAAGTGTTCTTTTTCATTGTAAGGAGAAGGGATAATTTCCTGGTCATGATTCAGTGCTGTCACATGGAGTCAGTGACTGTCCTTTATGCATCTCACAGCTTTGCCTTCAAAACACCGCTCATGACAACACCCCTCTCCAGGTAAGGTGCAATTACCTGGGAGTTCACTGGCTCATCGCTAGCAATTACCCAACTGCCTTGTGCCCCATCAACCCACCCTAATCACTACAGCCATAAAACTGGTAGCTCCTACTCTCAACAGTAAATAACATCATTAAATATCTGGGAGTGAATTTACTGCCAGCCGCGGAGTGATTACTTGCTGGGGTCATTGCAAACATGCAAACTGATCGAAAAGATTCTTATAAAATATGATCCCACTCAAATAAAAGCAGATGCTATTAGCGAGCAGCAGGCAGCGTTTAGTCCATAAAACACCAGGAAAGACGAGTTATTTAATATTCACCAAGTCCTGCTTCGCTGAGGCTAGTGCTCCCAGTTCATAAACTGCCTCCACAGAACTGCTTGGAAGACACACAGAGAGCTGAATTTATTCCTGTTTATGGCCTGCAAGGTGTGGGTTTGTTTTTCTCTCTCTTGGGTTTCAGACTGACATTCCTGTTCATGGGTTTAATAAAGCCTGAAGAATGCACTTAGCTTAACCCTTCAGAGAAACAAGGCTCCTTTGAACTAACGGGAGCAGGGAGAGCTGTTGGTCCACGTAGGAGCAGCATCGCCCAGTCCCAAGTTGTTGAACTTTAAAAATCAGCTCTAGAAACATGATTGTTGAGAAAAGTAATTAAAATACCCAAATAATTTAATTCACCTTTAGGATTCTGAATTTCCAGGTTAATCTGGGTCAAACCTCCACTAACTACATAGGACAGATTTTTTTCCTTAACTTTTATTTAGACACAAAAAGCATCATTGATTCTCACAGATCCAGTAACTGGGTCTTCTAGGCAAAGCCTATATTGCTGTAAGGCTCCCTCTAAAATGGTAAACTTTGGCAATGCCACAAGATGCAGGATTTTTTTTTTTAAACTTGTGCTACATATTCCCACTTAAACAGTGAAAAATGATCTATGTAACAGGCGTGACCCTTTCCCCCTCTTTAATCCCCCCTGCAGCCCTGGGACAGGCTGGCTGTGCTAATCTTACACCTCCAGGTCATCCCTGCAAATCCAGGTCAGTGATAACCAGCAGTTTGCTTCCCATCATGAGGCTACTCGGAGATTGCACCATTGGTGTGGGGACTCCTTTGGCAGAGGAGCCCTTGCTGCGTCCTGCTTCCAAAGTCTCCGTGCCTTTGTATGGAAAATGGTCCAGGATGGCTCCTATGCTTCATCAACCCACTCCAGAGACAGATCCAGCTGTGATCTGGCTGGGGGATGGAGACAAACAGCTGGATGGCTGCAGTCACTTTGCCAAAGCATGTGCCCTGTGCCAGGTGTGCTCCCAAGGGATCTCTAGACAAAGACTCCGAATGCTGTTTCGGGGATAGGGCAAATAAAAAATGCCCCCTCATCCTGAGGAGCCCCTGCTCCTGCTCCATCTTTGCTTGACACTCTGTCAGCAAAACCTTCTCTGCTCATCTTGTGATCTCCTTCTGCCTTTGCGTGCCACTAGGACGCCGAGGAACTGCTCTTCTGCAACAAGCATGAGGCTAGGAGGGGTCTCCAAGTCTCCTCGTGCCTCCAGGTCTACTGGAAAGACTTCTTCAAGCAGCCCTCAGCCCTGTGCCTTGGTGAATCACACAAGCTGTGAGCCGAAAGGTCTTGGCATTGCAAGCCCCCTCTGTTGCCCACTTGTGGCACGGAGGTTTTTCCCAGTCGTGGTGCGGCTTTCCAACACGTGCCGCTGAATCCACGCAGGATGCCAGCCCTTCTGCAAGCTCGCGACCTGCCACGTTGCTGGGAAGCTCCTCGGGGATGGGGATGGATGTTACCCTGTGGAGGGGGTTTCTTATCTTGGACAGCTTGAACCTGCCCCATCATTAACGGCTGGCACATGGTTTCACACCTGTGGCCCTGCCAGTTTCAACAGGTGCAAAATGCGCTGTGCTTGCCTGTGCAGGCAAGCGTTGTTCCCCTGCCAGCTCCTTGCATCCCTGCTCTCATCTCCCAAGTGGAGGAAAAAAGCCCTTTCTTTACAAAACACCCTCCCAAATGCCCCTCGCTTCCCTGCACACGGCTGAGCCCTGGGGGTCCCTCCCTCCTCACCCCCCGGCCCCACAGGGATGGGCGGGCAGGTCCCGACGAGGTGAAAGCAGAACAGCTCTCTGTCCACAGGATTCATTTCAGTTTAAAGCCACCTTCTTCTAGCACACCTAGCTCCTGGCCCTGGGTACTCTGCAGGGCTTTTGTGAGTTTGATTAATCAGGTGAACTCAAACATACCCAAAATCACCTGCTCTGTCCTCCTGGGGCAAGGGAGCTGACCACACGACCATCTGAAGGCCCCTCGACTCCCCCACCCCCTATCCCTGCACAGCTTCTCCCTGAGCATCCCTTCCACAAGCCCCACT
>WHYT01012701.1:36209-72190 GCA_009806455.1 Tetrax tetrax | reverse complement strand
GAGCCAGCTGAGTGACATGCAAAGTCAACGCCGACGGTGGCCACCTGACACCCGCCGTGCAAACTGGGTGAAACTCATCCCAACTCCGGAGCTGGGAGTGGGGTACGGGCCGGGACCACGCAGGGCGTACCTGGAGGAGGAAGGCTGATGACCCCGTGCTCCGCTCCTTGCTTCGCAGTGCTTGCCTTTCCCCAGCACCCACCGCGCTCCCAGAGCGGGGACGGGAAAGTCTGGCTCCTCTGCTTCGCGTTGCCAGGACACCTCGGCGTTCAAACCCAAGCTGGGACCAATCAGCCCTGAGGCTGGGGAGCACCAGCCCCACGTCATCCACTGCCGGCGTTTATTTGAGCGAAAAAGCGTGACAGCGGTCACACAGCCCGTGGAGAGCTGCCTTTGTGCGGGTGGGCTCTGCCCCCACCCCAGCAGCTTACTGGAAACCTCTTTTGTCGGGCTGCGGAAAACAAAAGAACTGCAGAGAAGGGAAGGGAGAAGACCTCTTCCCTCTGACTGCCAAGATCGAGTTAAAAAGCTTGGGCTCTTCTGCATGTCCTCTCCACCTCCCGACTCCAGCCCAGACCCCAGCAGTCACCTCACCGGGGAGAGCCAGCGCCCGGGCTGCATCTGCCCAGGAGCAATGGAGTTCCCTAGCACTGGCAGAGTGCTGCTCATGCCCCCAGTGCAGCCACTTCTACCTGCTTAGCTCTGCCCCGGACCACACAGCATGGCCATGGACCCTCAGACTCACAGATTCAGGGATACTTGCAGGCTCAGATGTTGTCACGAGGTGTTTTTTTCTCCCTGCAAGATGTTTTCTACGGAGCCCAGAACTGGAGCCCTAAGCCCCTCACAAGTACAGGGGACTCTGGTCCTTGGCGCTGGCTTCCCTGCTCAAACACGTGCTGGGGAGGCTTAGACCCACCAAGCTCCTTCCCAAAGTGAGGCACGTCTAGGTGCCTGGATAGACACCTAAGAGACCTCCACATCGCCTTGCTGCTGGTGGTAGGGGGATAGACAACAGGGATGATAACAGGGACCCAGGTGTCCTGGCAGAACTCCTCTCCTTGAGCCTCTTAGACCCTCCAACCCAGACATCCATGCACATCTCCTTCCTGCTCACAGTACAAAGTTGTAGGATAACACCCTCCACACCCAGAATGGGTGCGGAGCCTCTGGGATAAGCATACCTGGTTTCTGCTGACCCTACTGCCTGTCGTTTATTCTCCCCAGCAGAAGACAACTGAGGTTTTGCCAGCTCCCAAGAGAAGAAGACCTGAAGCATAGTCTGAGCATGCTGGAGGGAGGAACTGTAGGATTAGCTACGTGTGGTGCTGTGCTTGACTCACCTCTCCATCATATCGCCTCGCAAACACTCATTTCACTCCATTAATTACCTACGCCACCGAGGTGCAATCCACTCCCGTGGCCAGCACAAAGGCTGGTTTGCTTGCCATCCGGTGCTGGCAACGATGAACAAAGCCAGGCTGGCTCCTCGCCCTGCTCCGCTCCGCAGGCGGGTGCAGATGAGCTGCAGCAGCCTTTTCCCCGCAGAGCCGTGTGCGGCCCGTAGCACCTGCCTGGAGCCCCACCTGGCACCCGGACTGCCTTCCTCACCATCGGGCTCAATACAGCACCTCATGAGTGAGGTGTGACCGAATTGAGGACACTGTTTCTGCAGAAGATGGCTCAAGTGAGGCTGTAAAAGACTCTAGCTCACTCATTTTCAGGACATATCTAGGGTTAATTTCTGGTGACTTTATGGAGTAAACAAACGCACAGAGAGGTGTCTGCGTGGCTCTGAGGTTGCTCTGCTCATCCTTGGCATCAGCCTCCGGCGGTGCGGGTAGGACCATGGCTACAGATGTCCCTTGTGTGGCTCAGGTACCAGATTCGTCCATTGACTCAATGCAGGAGGAGAAGGGGAACGACCATCACAGAAAGCATCGGGATGGATTTCACCCCTTCATTGGCTCCGTCATCCCAATGACAAAGCTTGGGGAGGGTGGCAGCTGTCAGGCAGCACTGCAGCCCTGCCGGTGGACGCAGCGCAGGAGGGTGAAAACAATGGCATCTCTGGGAGTCTTCCCAAAGGGAACAGGCAGCGTGGCAATAGAGCAGGTGTGTATCAGCATAGAGCCGGGTAGATAGGAAAGGACATCCCCACCAGTGCCGTCAGTGCTTTTAATAGCAGGTTACGAGGGCTGAACAAAATTGCAAAGCAGTTAAGACCTGGCGGGCTGGGCATCGTCATGGTGTAACAACACACCTTGGCTGTTAGAAACACCGAGTTGAGGCTTTACCAGCATTTCTCTAGTGGAGAAAGAGCCATTTCTGCACTTCTTGCACCTGATTTAGAAGTGTTCCCCTTTATCCTCTACCTGTCTTTCCCGGCTCGAGACAGGAGTGAACTTTCAGCTGCCCAGCTCACCATCTCTTATCTCAGGTTTTAATATAGGCAGCTAATCTTGGGTCTCAGTCTCCTGGCAAGATTTTCAGCCAATGGGAAAAAACACACTTGAGAGCGACTTCTCTCTTCGGCGGCTGACTCAGCCCCTGGAGGTGCCATCTCCCGCCTCCACGTAGGCAGGAGCCAGGTACAACCAGGCACAGTCAAGTGCCTCATGTTAGATTGGAGACGAGTCCTGCCTCCAGGCAAAATCAAAGGACATGAGATACCAAAATACTCCAGAGGGTCTGAGCCTCACTCCTTAACTAGGAGCCACCGCTGACCAGCCCCACACATTTTGCCCAGGCATGGGCAGCGCCGGTGGATTGGGTAAGTGAGATCAGCTTCCTCCTCCAGGACTCATCAGCTCCTTCTAGAGCTGAAGATGCTGCTTCTGGCAGCATGAGGAGAGAGCCCCAAATCCCCTTTTGCACAGCTCTCCTGCAGCTGAGCTGTCAGTAAAGCTATTGTGTCACTGGACAACAGACGTCTGTCCAGACAGATAGGACATCTCACCATGGATCCTTTGAAAGGGTTATAATGGAGGAAGGTCCCAGCAGAAACCTCCTCCACAATGTCGCTACAAATGTCATCATGAGACAAGGCTAAAAGATAGCAATGACATGTGCTAAACTAACTTAGTGGTGGGGCAGGGTGGACTCAACCAGTCCAGGGCAGCAAGTGGGTAGTCATTTCCAAGGTCCAGTGGCTCAGTTTTGCCCTTTCTTGCTTCTCCAAGCAAGATCTGCTCTGACTGTTGTTGGTGCAGATGTCCCACCCACAGCCACATAGCGTGTGTGCTGATGCAGTGGCATGATAGGATGAGGTGTATCTGGATGCAGCAGCACAGCGTGATTTCCCTTCAGAGCTGGTGGAAGGAGAGAAATAAATCAGGTGTTTCTTGAGGGCTGGAAGAGGGCTCGGCAGTTATTGATTCAATTCTTCATTCAATGCATGTTTGAGTGAAGCCATTCAGAACTGTCCCATCAATTCAAACTTGCGTAATAACATTAGCCGCAAAACTCAGGAACTTGGTCCATCTTTCCTAGCAGATCTTGATTCTGAATCAGTCTCTAAGTAACAACAATAACGTGATCTCGGCTGATATATCAAAGCCAAAAACCGTAAAAGTCCAAAAGTCAAAGTTTTTGCTATCACTTTTCTCTGGACAGGAATAGCCTATGGGAATGTGCCGAAGACCTAATTCCCCATCTCCTCCTTTCCTCGAATAAATAGTATTTTATAAAATAAGAATAAGAATAAAGTAAAATTAAGAAAAAAAAACATATATGATAAGCACATCTAAAAAAAAAAAGAAAAAAGAAATCTTGCAAACCCCTTTAGCACGCGGAGCAACCAGAGCCTAGGAAAATGCCAGGGGTGAGGAGGAAGATTGTGCTGGCACACAGTGCAGGAGTAATGTACGGGGCGGGAGCCATGACCCCTCCTTTTCCACATGGACACTGCACCTTAGAATAGACTCAGCTTGAAGCTGTGTATTTTCTCGGGCCAATAGTACTTCCAACACACCTGTGCCCATCTCTGCCCTTCCCACATCACCTGCTCTTAGGTGATCATCTCTTCTTTCCCATACTTTCGGCTTAGCCTATGTCTTCCTCAAACTCCTCTGAGGTAGTGCTCTCCCTCTCTCCCTATTCCCACTGAAGGGTTTCGCTTCCCCATCAGATGTTTTCCCACGTGCCCAGTGGGGACTGGAGTGAGAGTAAACACGTGTGTTCCTGCACATCTCCATCTCCGTAGCTATCCGTCTTGCAGGTAAGATGCAAACTCTACTGTGAATAACAGCTTTAACCATGGCAACGTGCTCCAGCATTACAAACACAAAGGCACCAAGGTTGTAAAAAGGCTGGAAAAAAGCATGAAAGGAGGAGAGGGAGCAGCTCCATCAAGGCCTGTCAAGAGCCAGGCACCTGGACCTGGGTTGAGCATCTGGGTGGCAGGGATTTTGGTAGCCCTTCTCCCCCATTTTCCTCCCTTTGTACTTACACCTCAGCATCCTGCTAAAAGGAGGTCTTATTCCACCACCTCTGTCACCACTGGGCTTAATTGACCTTGAGTAGAGCTTGCTTCACTGTGCCCCAAGTTGTAATAAAGATCTATTACAAGCAAAGATCCCAGCTGCTTGAAAATCACAGCTCTGCATCACCATGCAGCCTGATGGAAAAACCAGACCAGTGGTGCGGTGCCATCGTCTCGGCTCCATCCTCCTCCTGTGAAATGAGCTGCGCAGCTCAGGCTATGAAACCAAACAGCCCCTTCTTCGGACGTGGGGCACCCAAGTCCCCTCCGTGCCCGGCCCCATTCACCGTCTCACCCGTGCTCACAGGACAGCTTCGAGCCTGCCTGCGGGCTGGACAAAGCACGATTTCCCTGGGTTTGCCCTGACTTACTCGTGGAGAGGACGGAGATCATTGCAGCTGCACAGAAAGCACCTGCAATGCAATCAGATCGTTCTCGGTGTGCTCGAAGCCTACAGAGATGACTCTGACTGATCGGCGTGAGGAGAGGACACCTCCAAGAGTAACCGGGTAGTGAGGCCGAGGTGTGCCGGAGGGTTAAAGGGTTTTACTGAATGCACAGAAGTGACTAAACGGATCGGAGAGTAAAAATCCAATTAGGAGATCTAATAGGAAGAAGCCAAGTCCTGAAACAATAAAGATAATCGTTTTAGCTGCCAAAGAAAAGATTAGAGCTGGGTGGTGAGAGCAGATTTGCAGTAGGGCCAAGAGGAAGGAAAAATTGTAGGGAAAAAAAAAGTTTAAAAAATAATAAAGTTATTGTTCCTCAAGCTAGATTCACATTACAGCCTCACCTACAGTAAAGTTCATCTCAGGACCTGAACTGTGCAGCTGGTTCTTGCTTTTCCAATAGGCTGAATGCCTTCAAAGAAGTTTGAAGTTCCAGTTTGAGTCTGTCACTGACTTACCAGCATGAAATAAGCAGGGAGAGAACTGACCACAGTGAGGTTGTTTTGCTTGCTTTGCCTTTCTATGTTTTCTTGTAAATACATTTTACTCAGGATAAAAGAGAAGGGAAGGAGCTGGTGCAGCACTAAATGCGTTCCCTTCAGCTCTCGGGCAACACCAGGCTCTCGCCTGCGCTCCCTTACACACCATGGGGTATCTGCAGGAAAACTGAGCAGTTTTAACACTGGGAGAATGGCTTTGCGGCCAGGAGACAGCGGAATGCTCATAAAAACACCCAGACATCACTTCTACCCTTCAGAGGAGAAGGAGCTCTGGATTAAAAAAAAACAAACCCAGGCTGGTTATGCCCGGTATGTGGTGCCAATTGCTTAAGCAAACGGGATCACAGGAGCTGGCACAGCCTGCGGGCAAGAAACAGCAGCAGCTGGAGGAGCGGGAGACGCAGGGCAGGCACGCTTGCCAAGCCGCTGCGCTGACCTGCGCCCCGAAAGGCACCTCTTTGGAGTCTCAACCCCAAAATATAATAGGGCAGCACGGAGAGGGGGATGAAAGAGGATCAAAGGTCTGGAGGAGCTTCCCTGCAAGCAAGGACTTGTGCACACCAGGACTCCTCAGTCTGGAAAAGACACGACTGCAGAGGTTGTGGTAGAGGGCTACACAACCATACGCGGCCCGGAGAAGGGTGATAGGGATTGGCCTTGCTGCCTCTTCCCAGTGCAAAAACTGGGGCCAATTTCAAAGCACACAGGTCCTGCAGTGGGGGACAGACCTGGGGAAACCCTTGCCCAAGGTTGCTGTCAGCTGTGAGCATTTACATGTGTTCAAGACGAGACTGGAAAAGTTGGTGGGGGAAAAATAATCTGGATTAATAAATACAGACACATGCTGTTCAGGAAGCATGTGGGGCTGTGCTTTTGACCTGTGTTAGTAGAGAATGGTGAGGGGCCACACTCTGCCCAGGTGGACCCCACTTCTGGAGGAGATGGCAAGGGGTGGGAATCGAGGGGGAGCTAAGCAACACACCCTTGGGAGCTCCTACTGCTCCCTGAAGGCTCCCCAGGATGCTCAGTGATTCAGACCTTTGACCTGACCTAGTACACGAGTTTCTCCGCACTCATGGCGAAGCAGCCACGTGGATCCCTGTCTTGTTCCATCAGGTGTCTCAGGATAAGAGCTGTCCTACAGCTCTGTCAGGAAAGCCTGACAGTGGGTGATTTCTCCCTGTAGTGCGTGTCCTCTACTGCTAGCCTACATCAAAGAATCATAGAATCATAGAATCATAGAATGGTTTGGGTTAGAAGGGACCTTTAAAGGTCATCTAGTCCAACCCCCCTGCAAGGAGCAGGGACATCTCTAATCAGACCAGGTTGCTTAGAGCCTCATCCAACCTGGCCTTGAATGTTTCCAGGGCTGGGGCATCCACCACCTCTCTGGGCAACCTGTGCCAGTGTTCCACCACTCTTATCATAATTTTTTTTTCCTGATGTCTGGTCTGAATCTACCTCCTTCTATTTTAAAACCATTATCCTTTGTCCTTTCACAACAGGCCCTGCTAAAGAGTTTCTCCCCTTCTTTCCTGTAGGCCCCCTTTAGGTACTGGAAGGTCTCCCCAGAGCCTCCTCTTTGCCAGGGTGAACAACCCCAAATCTCTCAGCCTGTCCTCAGAGGAAAGGTGCTCTGAGGTGATCCCCTCTGATCATCTTCATGGCCCTCCTCTGGACTTGCTCCAACAGGTCCACGCCCTTCTTATGCTGGGAGCTCCAGAGCTGGATGCGGTACACCAGGTGGGGTCTCACGAGAGCAGAGTACAGGGGGAGAAAGAAACCAAGCCACAGTCTCAGCTGAGTTATTGCTAAAGGGTGATTTGTTATACTCAGCAGAAACAGAGGTCCTTCCACTGAAGAATCCCACCAAGCCTGCAGAGGATTGTCCATCTCTTATAGGGTTGAAACTGTCTCCAAGCTCATGCAACCCTAGTCAGCCCATTCCCGTGTTTCTCCACCACCAAAAGCATACTGCTCATGTTAGACAGCATAAAGCCACCCACCTCCCTCCTCCGACCCACTTGTTAGATGGGAATACTCTCTTGCCAGCGCCAGCTCCCAGCTGGGAAGAGGAAACCTTTGCCAGCCCCATGCCAGCCCCTGGGGCAGTGGGTCCCTCTGCCAACTTCATGTGTGCTGAACCACATGTAATATTTGCTAGGTCAGGCAACCGCAGAGCTTTAATGTTTAATGAAGTGAAGTCTGCACAGGCCTGGGGGAAGGAGGCTGAAGCTCAAGATGCCCTTGTGCTCCTTGTTGTCTCTCCCATATGATATGTTCCTTGGCCATCCCACTGACCTTCCGTCCCTCTGGATACATGCAATGAGGGATGTGATGGCAAACCAGACACTGCGGTCTGGCTTTTGTGGCCTTGTGGGATCACCATCCCCAAGAAGAGTTGCCAGGCACCAGCCAAACACGTGTTTGGTCTGTGTCTTGTGCCTGTTGGGAACCATCTCATTTTGTCCAAAAGAAGGAGCATGCAACCTCACCGAGAGGTCTTTTCGGGTTCTCATGAAGCCAAAAAACACCAATGTCTCTGCCTGGCTTATGTTTCACTAGCTGGTGGTCATCTCAGGGACCCCAGCCCCAAGGGACGGCACTGCAGGAGCTGTGATCAACCCCTGTGTCTCTGGGACATCCCGGGAAGGCAGCAGCAGGAGAAAGTGCTATTTAAACTGGAGCCGCTGCGCTTGCAGTGCAGGATAAAAATGTCTCTTAAGCCAAATGTTAATGAGATGGCACAGGCTCTGGGCAGGCTTTGTACTTTTTTTCCTCCCGGATTAAGCAGCGGCATGTGAGGACCAGGGAGCTGAAGGGCTGACAGCTGAAGGTTAACATCAGGTCAACAAGCCCTTTTTCTCTGCCTTTCAGCCCTGAGACCCTGAGGTGGGGGGGGGGTACCTAGAGCAAACATTTTTTAAAAGGCAGTTCTCCTTTCTTCCCGGCCTCTTTCCCTTTCTTGCAGAGGAGCTGCCTTGGATTTGAAAGCCAGCTTGGACGCTGCTTTGCCCCGAGCTGGCAGGACGTGGGAGCAATGGCAAGCCAGGGCTCCTCTCCCATCTAAAGTCCACTGGCCTCTCTTTCCCAGGACGAGCTCACTCCCACGCACCTACAAGTGTCTGCAGGTACCTGAGCCGCGCGCAGAAAAGCAGGCCTCAGCTCCTGACTCTGCAGCTGATTTCGTGGGTGATGCCAGGCAGGTTGTTCACAGACTGACTCAGCCACCCTTGGGTTTCCTTGCGTTGCAGAAGTGTAACCGAGGTCCGGGCTCTGGCGTCTCTTCTCCAAAGCAAAGGTCATCACCCCTCCCCTCGTCACCCTCGCGGTGTGTGCCGAGATGGTGACGCCCCCCCAGGCAGCAGTGGTTTCTGTTTGATCATCTGGGTGGTACCACGACTCAAACACAACAAGCGGGTTGTTTCCCTGAGTCCCGCTGAGCAGAGGGCTGGGGATTGCCCCCGCCCGCACCCAAAACCACCGGGGCTCATCAACAGCATTAAGGATGGTAAAGTAAAATGTGACACCTTAAAGATCTTTTTTTTGCAATGCAGATTTTGATGAATTCAATTACTACGCCTCTTTAGAAGCGGTGACCTAGCGGCTGCACTGGATGGGGGGCTGCAGGGGGGCTCCCCCTGCTCAGAAAAGTGACTTGTGGGGGCTGTTTCCTAAAGGGCCTCAGCCAGGCAGTGGGGGAACTTCAGAGGGGACCATGACTGCCCAAGCTAAACCCCGTTGAGTGTGCTACGGGGAGGAGGAGAGGTTCCCCAGCCCTCCCCACCGTCTCTGCCATGGGTGCATCAATCCCGAGCAGTCGGAGAGTACCAAGCAGCCTGGAGAGGAGGCAGAGCAGAGGTGGCAGGAGGAAAAACAGATCATAAACCACCACAGCTACTTCTGCTGTCACCTCCTGGCCACTGCTTCAAGCCTTGTTAGTATTCAGAAGTCGCATTGATTTAAAGCTGTTGGAGTAATTAAAGTGGAACAACTTTCCCAGTCATTTGTTTGCATATATCTTTCTATCCATCTCTCCCTGTAAAATTAAAGCAGCATCCTTTACATCAGCATAGCTTATTCTGGCCTGTGAACGAGGTACTGGTACAAGATGCTTGAAAGATATGTTTGTATCAAGCACTGCACCCCTTAAAAGACAATAATATTTCACTTTCAAAATACTCACCACATGTCAGTTTTATTGGTATTTCTACTAATAAAAATGTCATGTGTGCTCTTGGAAAACGAATCCAAAATAATTAAGAGTGCAAATTTAGATTAGTGGAACCGCATTAACTCATTTTGTAGACACTCTTATTTGAAATAACACTCTTAATTCAGGTTAATTTATAATTCATTGAAAAAATCCTTAATTAAACTGAAGGGATCATTAGTTCATTATGTTCCAAATGAGACTGTCAATACAGCTCTTGGCTGATTTTATATTGCCTGTCATAGTGACATCAGAATGGAAGCACTTGGGAGTTTCCCTGGGCAGCCAAGAAACCCTCAGGGTGTGTGAGGGGTACGTGGGGACAGCGATAACACAGCCAAGCCTTTCCTTCAGCCCCAGTGCTGTGCACAGAAGCAATGACTGCTTGAGAGGAGAAATGGCCCTTTTGGGCTCTCGACCCTCCAGTCTTAGCATCTTCCCACCTCCCTGGCACCTGCTGTCCTCTGATGGGGCTTAGGAAGGGAATCGCTCACTTCCTAAGGGTGTTCAGGGAGAGACCCCACCCTGCATCCCTGCAGGGACCCAGACCCACGGGGATGAATTGTCAAAGCTCGTTCAGAAATGCGTAGGTGCATGTTAAGGTTTTGCATGTGCCCAGTGCTGTAGTTCGCCCTGCACATGGCATACAGGGACCCCAAAATTGTACCTTGCAGAGCACTGGCTTGTCGTTCATCATCGCTCATAAGGCAATATAAAGCTTCTTCACTGAGGCCAGCATCAGTTTGGGGTATTTGGGCACCCCCAGCCCAGCCAGAAACAGGAATGGGGCAATCAGCATCTGTGTCCCATAGTGCCAGAGAGGAGGAAGCATGGCTCTGCTCCAGCCTGTCGCCCCACAGCAGGGGGGGACACAAGAGCAGTGAGCACCAGCCCCAGCCCTTCGCCTGAGCCTTTGGACAGGGTGGGGACAAGGGACAGCCAGGAGACAGGCTGAGCAAGCCTGGGCCACACATGGGGCTACAGGGACTTGTGAACCACCCCTTTGCCCCTAAACCTGCATTAATAGCCTCCTCCTCTTCTCTTTTATTTCTTCTGGTGACAGACAGGAGTCCAGGCTGAGAGTCAGGGTCTTTCTGCCAGTCCTCCTCATTCAGGCTTCTCAGCCAAAACTGCTTTTCACTGAGCTTCCTTCTAAAACAGTTTTGCAAAGTGGATCTGCTCCATGTGGGAAACTCTGAGGAGGCTGACAACGAGGATGTTCCTGCTCCTTGCAGGGGGGTTGGACTAGATGACCTTTGAAGGTCCCTTCCAACTCTAACCATTCTATGATTCTATGATTCCATGATTCTATGAGGGCTGAGCACCTGGAAATCATACTGAGATGGAATGTTCTGGCTTTTCCCCAAAAGACCCAGCCTCTAGGGGTGGAGGGGGACATGAAGGTTATTGATAACCAGTGGTGATGGCAAGAAGTGCCACATAGACTGGGGGACAAATCCAGAGGGACAGCCAGACAGGGGATAGCCTACATCCTAATGCTTCCCCTGGAACGTGTTTATTTTTGAGATCACACACCAGTTTTGCGTGGCAGGGAGGTGCTGGTGTTGCAGTGAAGTGCACGGGAAACTGCAGGGAGGTGTGATCCACGGCAGGTCTCCTTATCATCATGCACCGTTAGCAACGCCGGTCAGATTGGGCATGACGCACTGGGCTTCTCTCCAATACGACCAAGACATACAGTGACACATCGGATGGAGAGCAGCCCCCATGGCTCACGTCTTCTGCTCAGTTCTTGCTTTTGCCCCGTTGAGTGGAGCAAGTGTAAACTGCCATCATCCCCTGCCATCACCAGTGGGGATTTGTTAGGGGTGAGCTGTGTCAAACTCATCCAACCACCACCTGAGGTGGAGCCACCGGGTTTGTGGAGAGGTAAAAGGTGGGAAACAACATATCTTAATGTTAGTAAGACTTTAGGCATTATTATAGAGGAAACATTATCATAAGTCACTCTGGCGAATGATTGTAGAGATGAAAAACACTGCACAAGAAGCATGCAGTGCATATTTACTGGTTGCTTAGGTCAAAACAGAGAGGGTTTAAAATTGTTAACTCATTCAGATATTCAGTGTGGAGATAACAGCAAATGGGAGGAATTGCCAGCACAACTGAGAAAGGGATTACGGCTCAAAATGTTCTCGAGAAATCAGAGAAAGAATCTGGACCTCCCTTCTCTTGAACATAACTCAACAGAAGTGAGGGTGAAGTGAGACAGGATAATCAGCTGGACAAACGGAGGATGGAGAGAGATGTTCTTGCTGGTATAATCAGTTAGAAAAATGTAGGTTGGAGAGGAAGAATTTCTACAGAAAAGGTGCTTTTGATCATAATCCATGATACGGGTTAATCATGCCCGTGCTCTGTTGGCCGGCACATCAGAGTTCCCTTGCATGGTTATCTCTGCTCTGTGCTGGTAAGGCTTTCCAAGAGCGGCAAGAGATCCTCAAAGAGAGCTGCACAATCAGATGGGGAGAAAAGTGATCAGACAGGGGTCGGGAACTGGGATTGTTTTGTCCAGGAAAGGGAAGGCCGAGGAGATGTTTCAAATACAGAAAGGGCTGTGATGGAGACCCAGGTGTGCGCAGGCAGAATGAAAAGCAACGCTCTGTGCTGGGGACAAGGGCAGTCTGGGCTAGACGGCAGGGGAATTCCTACACCCCAGCTATCAGGCTAGCAAAAATCAGTGCCAGCACTGCACTGGTGGGATCCAGCAAGGAAGAAGGACCAGGAGAACCAGGGCAGGGCTGGACAACACAGTGCCACCTTCCCAAGCCCCTTCCACTTGCCCCCTTCCTCCCAGCCCAGTAAAAAGTCAGGTTTCCTTTGACTCGGGCAATGAAACTACCCTGGGGAATAGCTGCCTGGACTCACAATGTGGCAGGTGACAGCAAGCACTGGCGAGGTTGTAGGGGGGTTATAATGGACTCATCTTCGTGTCCAGAGCTCACTGATACCAGCTGGTTTGCAGGCATTGATGATGGCAATTTGAAGCATGCACCCTGCAAAAATGAGTGAACAAGTGGTGGTAGCTGGGTCTGAGTATTTCCATTTGTATCAGTGTCCCTTAGCCTTGCGCAGCATTGTTAGCCGTGAAAGTGATGGAGGCTTTTCCTAGAGCTACCAGCGCAGAGATGAGACTACAAAATTATTCCGTTCCTGCATGCCAAAGGCACAAACGATTACAATTTCACTTCTGACTCCTACTCATCCCGCCTTGTAGAGATCAGATTAATCGTGGCACATGATCAAAGAGACTGAAATGAAGAAACCAATAACCAAATGGCTGCAGTTACCCTGCTGCAAAACTTGGATGGAGATAAGGACTGCGATTCCGCTGCAAATTAGCCTGGGCTCAGAGAGGTGAGGGATACAGCGATAACTCCATGTGTTTTTATCCTAACAAATACTCCAGCTGCCCTGTTTTGGTGAGGAATCTGCTATTACATTGCTAGCTTCAAGGGAAAAATGTCACCGCCTTTCGGGAGAGTAAAATCAAAGTGCGAGACCCGTGAAAAGGAGCAGACCTGCAAAGAGATTTTACCGTATGGTGAATGTGTGTGGTGGCTGGGAGCACTTGTGGGCTTAAAGCCCAGCATGTCCCCAGGTCACTGCATGTGGGCCACCTGCAGCCCCTGTAGCACCCTCCCCTCCAGCTGAGCACCAGTAACCCACCGTAAGCGGGCCCTTAAACTCACCATCCCTCTCATGGGACAGAGCAGTGGCTTTAAGGAAGGGTTAGCACCCTCCAAGAGAAACTTGGCGGTGTAGGGCACGTGTATCCCACTCCTCCTCCTCACCCGCTCCCGGCATACTACCACCCACAGACTCCGCTGGCCGTCCTTGGCAGCTCATCGGAGAGCTCCACCAAAGGGGAGCCAGATGGAGCTGCCAGCTCGTCCGTACGAGATGGCACAAGCTTTTCAAGCCGCCTCTTCCTGGGGCTGCCTACTCCCGCGTGGGAGGTGTAAGTGAGGCACGTGTTGCTTCCCCCAGTAAGCGGTCCTCCAGCGTATCCCAGTGCCACCAGCACCGGCGCTGAAGCCTGTGCTTTGTGGGCCCGCAGACCTGCCAAGCATCAAAGCCAGCTCTGATAAGCACCATGTCACCTCTTCCAAATGCCCTCTGGGAAGAGAGTAATTGAAGGTGGAGCATTGTGGCTGTGGACCCAGAAGCAGAGGGATGTGATTTTCGTGGTCACCCTGCTGTGTGAAAAGCCTCTGTGCACACAAAAGCCCCAGCCACAGACCCTGACCTTGCCCACCACTGCGTTGAAGTGGTGCCAGCAGCAGCATTCCCAGCCTGGCAAGTGTAATTCCTGGGAAGAGCCTCCTCCTTGCACACTCCCACTTTTTATTCCCACTTACAACTTTGCAAGGACCACAAGAAACAGCGTCCACCTCTGTCCCTTAAAGACCCACTCCAGGCATCCTGCGGGATCCGCTGCCTGCAAAGACAGGCTGGCTGGTGGCAGGGGAAGATGTCACCTGCTGCGGTACACATCTCCAGGTCGAGACGAGGTGTTTGTGAGAGTGAGAAGAGCCAGGGTCACTGCGGGATGGTGGCTCTGGCAAATCTCGTCCTTAAGCAAAATTATGTCTTTAATCCCCAGCATTTTGCTGTCTCAGTAAAGCCAAGCACACATGAGGGAGGAGGACAGGCAGCCTGCCTGCACCCTAGCTTGCCAAAAATGAATTCAGGTGCTGGCCACACCACAGACACTTGCCTCAGGTTGCCATGGAGCTTCATTGCCATCCCAAGCCCCCTGCAACCAGTGGTGCTGGGAATGGCAGCTTTGGAGATGGGAAGCAGCTGGTATGGGACTGCATGGGAACAGGCAGGCAGCCGTTGGATTTGCACTGTTTGGGAAGCAGAGCACAGCCTTTCGTGGGCTGGATGAGCTGGTGCGAAGCAGAGACTCACACATCTCACTGCCATCGCCACGGATTGGGCTGTCTTGACACATCTCTGGGAACTTCATCTGTGCTGGAGATGTGCTTCTGACCTCAGCAGCCTTTCTGACCTGGGAGACACTGGGATGCTTGGAGAAGCAGCACTTCCCTCGGGGTGGAGCAGGCAGAAACACCTCATCCTGCCCTATTTTCATGCTGGGCTTTCAGCAATCAGATAAACTGTAAGAAAAGATCACTTGCAAAGGAAGAAAAAAAACCCCTTTCACACCCAAAGCAAGAGGGCTGGGTACTACTCTGGATCCCAGGGATGCTGTGTAGGGGGCTGTCACCTCCTCGGGAGCCTGCCAGGGCAGGGTACAGTGTGGTGCAGTGCCAAGGGTGCCCAGGGTGGGTATGGGCTGTGCTAACACAGACCTCCAGGCCATGGGCAGCCTCCTTGCTCTTCCCTTATCTCTTTAGCAGAGGCCTCTCCAGGGTCAGCCCAGACCAACACAAGATGCAACCTTTAATTACACGAGTCCTGTTTTGCAACTACCATTGCTCACCACCTAAGAGCCACATTTGACCCTCTCAGATCTGCTCTGCTCTCCATCTCTGGACCATTTTTAGCTCAGTTGGTTGCAGCCTGCAGCTGAACTAAAAAAAAAAAGTTTTTTTTAAATGTAATTGCTTTTGCACCTCTGCTGTTGCATGGGAGGAGGGACAGCGCTGCCTTCATTTGAGGGGTGTGGACTTGGTCCACCAGCTGTGATGGTGGCATCTGCCACACCTGGTCTAAGGCCACCACCTCTTCCAGCAAGAGGGCTCAGGAGGTGCCATCCGTTGTGAGCAAGGGTGGTGGTTGTTACCTGCAGCAGATGCCACAAGTGACACCAGACACATGGTAATAAAACAATACACAAGAAAATCCCTTTTGATCCCTCTCCGTTGGCCTTCGCCCAGGATGCGGGATGCGTCCCTTCGCTGGCTCAGCTTTCTCCATGGTAACAGATGGATGTTGAAGTTCCATCCCCCTTGGCGATGCTGGGGCAGGCAGGCGGGAGACAGATGGCGATGGAGGGGAAAAGGGTCCAGATTCTCCCAAGTGGCAGAAATTGCAGGAATCCCTGTTTGCTGGAGCCAAGACGTTGACCTGGAGCTGTGGGAGGGAGGGAAGGCGGAGGCGCGTGGCTCTGCCGAGCCCGGAATAGCAGAGCAGCTGTTAAGTTATCACTTGTAATTATTACAGCATATGGGAGGGAAAGAATAGCTCTCAAGGGGAGAAAAACAAACAAGGAAAAGGCAGGCTGCTGCAGGGCTGAGCTGCAGGGAAGAGCGGCACTCGACACCCCAGCAGCTCCCCGTCAGGTGGCAAGGGCATCGGGGGACACGTCTGGGACAGCTCTTCCCCTCGGCAGCCAGCAGGAATTTGGGTGCAAATATTTGCACCCGCAGCACGAGGTGCTCACCCTTCTCACACAGTGTCTGCTGCCCACTCAGGGGTGTGGGTAAGCCAGGGAGAGGATGACACTGGCTGGGACGTTACAGCGGGATGGAGCCTGGTGCACTCCCCTCTGGTCCCTTCTCCCACGTGCGATTCTGCTGCTCGCTCCGCAATTTGGCAGGAGACATCAGCTTCCGTGCACGAGTGAGGCCGTGGGTGGCAGGTGGCAATGCTGAAGCTCCAAGTGCCTGCACACCACGGTTTGGAGGGAGAGCACCCAAATTTCTCATCTAGGGATGCTGGCAGTCTGTGTCTGGTGCTGCACAGGGAGACAGAACTGGCAGCACGAAGCATCACCGCTCGCACCGGCCCCTGCAAGGCAAGGCAGGAGACAGCAGAGCCAGAGGAAACACCTGCCCTCAGCTTCGGCATGTGCCAACGAGCCCCAGCAAAGCAAAGCAGAGCTGAAGGGGAAAGCCTCAGGCACGGGCCCTGTATGGAACGGCCTGGGGAAGCCACGGAGAAGGGGAGAGGTGACACGCGGCAGCACGGGGAAATTCGGAGGTGATTAACAGTCTGTCAACAAGGAGCAATGCCGGCCTCTCTTAATTTTGGCACCACTTGGAAAACAAACATTGTATGCCCTCATGGCTGTTATTATTCTGGGCTTTCATTATTAAATATATATATATATGTCAACAAGTCTTTGGAAACACGGAGCCATCAGAAGTTGGGCCAGCTGCATCTCACTTTCAGGCTGCAGTGTGGGGACAAGGAGCAGCGAAGGGATGCTCCCCACCAAAAAAACCCTAGGAGACTTAGTGAGAAAAATCCAACCATCTCTGCATGTATTAAATGCAATGATTTAAATTCACAGATTCAATTCACAGCCACTGAACTACGGATTGCTGGAGGCTGGGAGAGCATTTTGGGCCCTTTCTGATGTTTGCTTGTCCTGTGCAGCAGGCACATGGATGCAGAGATGGGGCAAGATGAGCAGGAAACATTTGGTCTGTTCCTGTGCTCCGATGGCTTTTCCCTGGGCATCTGCTACTGGCTATAACTGGAGATGACACACGACTGGGGTGAGGGGTTAGGGAGTTAGGATTTACTCTGCAGGCATATTCTTATGCTCCCTTATATTCATCACTCTACTGCTTTTGAGCTGTACTTATTTTCTCTCTGCTGCTGCATCCTCCACAACAACATCACAAATATCCTCAGAGCAAGTGAATCAGCACCTGCTTGTTCACCTAGATCAACACTAGCATGTCCCTGGATCTCTCATCCCAGGTCAATCTGATCCTGTCACAAAAAGCTGCTGGCTCCACTGAAAAGCACCAACATCTGCCTAAGCAGGAGATGGAGAACCCTGGACTCACCGGGTCTATATGCCAGGATCAAAGCACACCGCTCCCAGACCGAAGCCAAGAGCTTTGAGCGATGGCTCCTGTAGATGAGCAGGACATGGATGTAGACTTGTGCTGAGCACTTGCTGGTCCCATGGGAGCTGGGAAGATGCTCTTCAGCTCTGGTACCCTACTTGCACATGCAGCGCGGGCAGCTGCTGAACAGTGATGACGCTGCAAACAAAGCCATGGCAGAAGCACTAGAAATAGAAAAAATGGTTCAAGTTCCATGATCCAGAACAGGAATAAATTGCATGTGGCAGGCAACAGCCCCAGCACCCATTAAATAAACCAGTCAAACCCTGCCAGCATCCCGAGATCCTTGCTGAGGCAGGCAGGGTGCTTGGAGAGCGAAGGACCAGCTCTGCAGCTAGCACATACAAGCTGGCCTGGGTGAAAATCAGGGAGGTAACATCAGTTTGCACCAGCTGGGAATCTGGGATGCTTTGTAAGCCACTGGCCCTGCCAGAAGGGCTGACCCCACCTCATGCCCTCCAGGGTGCCGCTCAAGGGCTTGCCGGGGTAACACACCTCCATGGGCAGGAAAAGAGGACTTCTGCTGCCTTCCTGAAAGGCTGGAACGCTGCTCGACTGCTGATGGTGTGGGGGTGACCCAACAACACAAATGAACCTGGAAGTGCCCCCCACTGCATGGACACCTGAGAAACGAGGGAAGCAGGGAGGCTGAGATTTGCAGAGCCACTTGGTCCTTGTCTCCTCCATCTGCAGTGACCCAGGGGCAGGGAAGGGCTGCAGCAGGGCAGACAGGGGCTGTGCCCTGGGGTAGGACACAGCTTGGGGCATCTTGAATGAAAGGATGGAAATTCCCACAGTCTTTCTGCCAGAACCTCCCTAGGGGCTCAAGCTGGCTCAAGCATCCAGTGGAAGACAGAAATCCTGCCAAGAGCTGCAAACGGAGGCGGAACATGTCTGCAGCTCTTTGCTGTTTCCACATTGGCCCTGGATTGGCAGTGGCTGAGTCGGAGCAATCAGGGTCTTGCTGGCTAAGCCCTCCTGCAGCCTGACCCCCCCGCCCCCGCAGCCCTGATTCCACCTCCCATGTTCTCCGTTCTTGGCTCAGGGCAGGGTGGCAGTGATGCCAGAGCTGTCCCCTCGGGGCGCAGCACCTGGCAGGGAGCAGGCACGCACACACGCACACTCACACACACACACGTGAACACATACAAAGTGCACACACGGACACATGGCCCTAGGAGGGGGCACTGCCCAGCACGGCCTGACAGAGCGTGCAGTGCTCCTGCAGCATCAGCCGCCAGCGCCTGAGAGCTGAGAGGGGCAGGCTGGCTGCTCAGCTGGGGATTCAACAGAGACCTGCTCCTGCTGCAACATAGGAGTACCCAGGTTGTGTGTGGATAACCCCTTTCCCCTCCTCAAACCACCTCAACTGAGTTGGGCATGGCAAGAGGTATGATGGGGGAAGAGCTACCTACTGCCAGAAACATGATCCTGCAAACACACCTTGAATCCAAGTGGGTTGCTCAGGAATCTTCATCCTTGGAGGTATTCAAAAGCCATCTGGATGTGGTCCTGGGCAACTGGCTGTAGGTGGCCCTGTTTGAGCAGTGGAGTTGGACCGGATGACCTCCAGAGGTCCATACCAGCCTCAACCAAGCTGTGATTCCATGAAGGGGTTGTGCTGCTTGCAGGAGAGCTTCAAGGTAGGAGCAGAAGCATCAGACAGTTCAGAGAAAAGGGGCAGGAATATGAGGGGAGTTAGAGGCTGGGGGCTGAGGAGAGGGCAGGGTATCCAGAGCCCAAGATTCAGCCCCCACATCATGCTCTGTCAGGTGGAGTAGGGTCCCATTGGGCACTTAAAAGTGATCCCGATTCTTACGACCTCTCTGCTCCCCTGC
This sequence comes from Tetrax tetrax, assembly GCA_009806455.1. Lineage (NCBI taxonomy): Eukaryota > Metazoa > Chordata > Aves > Otidiformes > Otididae > Tetrax > Tetrax tetrax. The sequence goes on along the minus strand of WHYT01012701.1, from coordinate 52,911 downwards.
CTGGGCTTGTATCCTCCAAATGGGGTGCTCTTTCTCTCTAGTATGATCATAAGCAGCCAAGCCTTCTGCTGGGGACAGATAGTGAAGAAGGCCTTGACCCAAAACCTCAGCCCCCCACAAGACACTGGGGGTTTCTGGAAGCTGGCCCCCGACTGAAGGCCAGCAGCTGGGCTCTCTGCTGGTGCAGGCAGGCCTTCATCCAGCTGGGTTACACCTTCGGGGTCTTCACCCACCCAGCTGAGTGCTTGAGGTGGGGTGCACAGCAATGGTGATGCCTCCTGAAGAGGCAGATATAAAATCCAACATGAATTAGCTGCAGCTGATCCCAAAGCTGATTGCTCCTTCTGCTCATCCTCCCCTGTAAATCACTCGCAGAATTGCTCGATCTTAAGGTAAAGTGACCACTTTTTCCACAGCAGCAAGGGCCTCTCCTTTGTTTTTCCATGCTGCTAGTCTAATCCACAGGTTTGTGTTTGGATCCCTGCTTCCCCTGGACCGTTCATAATCCAAAAAAATCAGGATTAGGCAATAGCAGTTGAAAGAGGAAGGTAACACCTCTCTTTTTCTTCTTCAAAACCACCAAAACTGACACTAGATTAGAAAAAAAAAAAAAAAGGGATAGGACAAATAGGGGAAAAGAGAGTTTTTTAGCTTAGGTTATTTTTTTCCCATTTAAAAATTAATTTATTAGTGATCATCCGGGGGAAAAAGATATTTCTTACTTTGATCCCACAAGACCTATGAATATTTTTAATTCCTGACTATCCCTGTGAAGCTCCACCTGGGGATGCAGCAGGACACATCCCCTGGAGGGTCCCAGCGGCTCTTGGAACTGAGCTTCTGAATGGAGAAGATTTGGTGACTAACCTAGTAAATCTCCTTCTGGAGAAGATGACCCTGTTCTCACCCTGGCTGTTGTTCCTGGTGTGCAGCATTTTTCTCGTAAGGGCTGACAGGTCTGTACCCTGACCCTGGAAGATGTTTGTCTTGGCAAGACTGTGCAAAGTTAGCAGGGTCATTTGGGTCGTCTGGAAACACCATGCTCTGTTCTAACCCCTCCACTCTGAAGGGGGTGTTTCTTTGCAGAGGATCCCTCACCCCTACTCCGTTACTAGCTCCATGTCTGATCCAGACGCTTGTGCTTCTCCCCCTGCGGCACGACGGCCTGGTGCTCCCAACCTGACTGCTGCTGCCAGCATGTCCATCTCCCCCTGTGCTGCCCAGCACAGTGTGCTTCTTCCTCTCCTCGCTGAGCGGCTTCCTCCTGAGGCAGATCTCCCAAAGGCTTCCATCTCTCGCTCCTGTGGCAGTTTCACCTTTGCTCTTTCTACCTGGACCTGCCAACGATGTAGCTCCCTTACGTGGCAGATGGCGCGGCCATGATTGCTCACACCCTTAGTGTGTGCCCTCGCACGGCCCTGGTCAGTAAGCCCTGGTCATAACCAGGAGACAGCACATGCTCAGCACCGTCCTCACAGGCACTGCGGCTGGGGCCAATGTGTTTTGGCTGGTGGGGAGAGAGCAGGTACTGTGGTACTCGCCTGTAGGCCCTTGTCACGGCTCTAGATGTCCCCTGGGAAGTGGATGATGTTGATGACAGGAGTCTGCAGCACGAAGGTGGCCTAGGGATGGAGAATGGACTGGGTTGGTGCTCGCTGTTGAGGAAGAAGGGTCTGATCCTGCCCACAGAGCAGCAGTAAGAATTTGAGTGCTGATTTTGTCAGGCTCCACGCAGGGCAAAGGCTGGGACAGAAGTGCCATAGGCTAGGTGGTGGCAGATGTTGAGCCCTCGGACCAGCCCTCATGGCCACTGCTGAGAAGCTCTTTGCAACCCAGCAGGGTCTTCCAGCACCGTCCTGCCTCCAGGAGGAGAGACAAGATATCTACGGGGTGGGAAAAGCCATGGAACAGAGAAGAGCAGCAACAAACACAAACCCTGCCCAGCTTGCACTGCTCTTACAGCGAGGTCTTGCCTGGGAGGTACCAGGATGCCAGCAACTGCTAGCAAGTGGTGGGCTGAGCTGGGTGAGAACCAGGAGTGGGGCAGGGGAAGAAGGATGGAAGAGATGAGGGTGGGGATAAAGGGGAGAGAAGTGCCAGAGAGCTTTAACACGGCTGGGCTGGGAGAGGACTGGTTTCAGACTGGTAGACCTGGCAGCAGGGATTTGCCCAGTGGGAGCACAGACCCCAGAAAGCTCTGCCTGCTCTGCTGGGCTCCAGAGACAAGAACTCACTGGCCAACAAGGGAGGAGAAGCTGCAACTCAAGCCATGCATGGTCTAGAGCCTGTTTGCACCTTGTAGCTATGGCCTGTGACAAAGATTATCTCTGTAAGACACGCCGGGATTGGGTGTAGCATCATCAGATGCCCTACAGCACCACAGATGCCCCACAGAAGCACCACAGCTTTCCAGTGCCAAGGCAGGGGTTGGGGATGTTCTCCATTACATTTTGTGGACATTGCAGGTCTCAGAAGGAAACATTTCCAAATAAATCGAAGTCATATGTGATTCAGCAAGCCACTACCAGCATAGCACATTTGGGGGCACCACGCGAGGCCAGCAGGCTGGATGCTGAAGAAGGTAAAAAAGAAATTTTTGAGCCCACTGTGTGCCAAATGCCTCCCAAACGCTCTGGAGCTGCTCGGGTTTGGTTTCTGAGTCCTTTTACTTTTAAAACTCGCACTTGTGAGACTCTCTTCTTCCCTCTAGCGTCCATTTCAAGACATTCCTCTTGCTCTTCAAACGCAGAGAAAGCAAGGCTTGCCTGCTTGCATGTGCAGTCACGCTCTTCCTCAGGTGCAGGTTTTGCATTTACAAATGATACTGCATCCAGGAATCTGACACACTATTTTTTTTTCTGTTTTACACTGTACCATGCAAGAAGATCCCATTGCAAGGGAGATTTAAAAAAATATCTCAATTACTCCCCTAATTTTATCACGATCATGCTGAGCTCCAGCCGGGGATGTGCAGGCGCAATGATGTTTTTGATGGCAATGGGGAGAGGACGTGCCCATGGTGGATGCCTGGGTTGAGGGACAGGTTGGAACAAGGCCCTGCTCTTGTTGCCTCTGTAAGACCACGCTACATCTCCTCGCAGATCACAGTTTGTCCTTGCTGTCCTGCAGCTGCCCTGCCCTGCCTGGCCCCCTGCCCACACCTCCCTGGAAGGTCCAAAAGCTGGGCAGGCCTCAAGGGGCCACATATAGCGACACGAGGCATGCTGTCCCCAGCGGTCACACGCTCCTGTGCCATCTCCACTCTTCAAGGCTGGTCCTTTGCCTCAGCCAGGAGAGGAAAGATGTTTACCTTCAGATTTCCAGTATCCCCCAGGGGAACTTCAGAGAAGCAAGATGCTGCCAACAATAAAAACATGGCCAGAATACTCTGGCATACCGAGAAAGCTATCGCAGGGCAGGAATCATCTCGTCTGGCATTGGATGGTACCAAGCAGACATCTAAGCTGTCTGAAACCCTGTTTTATCAATGGAGAGTGGCACTACTGGAGCATGAATCATCTGAATAATGCTATCCCGAAGTGTCCATGTTCTACCATTGGAGTAGACAATGCCCACTACAATGAGCCTGAGCACGTCAGGCTCTGAACAGTGGAAAGCCAAGGAACCATGTAGGAAACGACCGTGAGCTGACCTGTCACTTCTATGTATTTGAAGAGGAGGTGTGTACAAGGCTTTCCCTCCTGAACATCTCCTGGACTTTCTCCTCCTTGGCAACCAAAGAAAGTATCATCCAGCGATGAAGACAAATTTGTTCCAAGTGCAAAGCCACCTTCAACGTGTAAGTAATGGCCTTGATAACAAGCACAAGAGCCATGAGCTCTGTGCAGGAGGTGGGCTGTGCACACAGCTGTGATGGGGACACCAGACAGGGCTAGCATGCCCTTTGGCTTGTCTCCAAATGGGATGTTAAGGTCCCTGTGACAGGCTGGGCTCTGCAGAGCCAGGAGGTGCAGTACACAATCCAAGTCTGAGCAGGAGCTGCCTTCACGTGTCAGGGCCCATTTGTTTGGGTGGGATGCCATCCCAGACATGCTCCCTTCAGGAGGAGGAAGGATTTTTAGACACTGAAATAACTGTCTGGCTGACACGCAGCTCCCTGCATCTTTCCCTGATTGTTATTTAAAGCTCTGGCTGAACAGAGCCTTTCAGTACACAGGGCAGCACCAGCCACTCCAGCAGAGCTGCCTGCAGGACACCAGCTAAGTGATGCTGAGAGGCCTCCTGCTAATGCCAAAGCATCGTCACTTTGGGCCAAATCCCTTTGCTCCAAGCCCTGATCCCTGCAGAGCAGCTGCTCCCAGCTAACCACTTCCCCCCTTGGCAGCATGCGCTGATGAAACTTAGCTCCTGGCAGAAAACTCTTCTCCGCTGCGCTGATTTATTAACAGGTGAGTGGGGAACAGCTCTCACTCCTCTCTCCTGCTTACACACCAGATATCAATTTGGCAGCTGGCAGCAAATCCCATTAAAGCAGCAAGATACTCAAAGGCATCAGCAGCTCCTGGCCCATTACAAGAATGAGGGGATGGACACCTGGTAACATACATCCAAAACTGGTTGCATTTAACTGGATGCAAGGATCCTACTGAGATAAATATTAATATTCTGCAAAGGCAGGGATGGGAGGGGCTCATTCATTAAATGACTTTGTCCATATTCAAGGGACCAATAAAGGATTTTAACAGAGGAAGCAGCGACAAGAAAACCCACGATAAAACTCCCCATATATTTCCCTTTTGGGCAAAGAGAATTGAAATCACTAGTAGCCCATCATGCCTGACATTTCCTAATTAGCCGATTAAAGCCCTGGCTGGCTTTTATGTTTTCAAATGAGTGGATGAGCAGAGGCTAAAATCAGAGCAATAATTTCCTCTGTGGATCTGTTATAGCTGTGCAGATCTGATTTGCAACAGTCTTGTTTATTTTGCTTGTCCTGGAAACTGCGACAGAGAACAGCCTGGCAGCTCTGGAACACCCTGATGTGCACCCGCTAGCAGCAAAGAGGAGACTACCAGCCCTTCTTCCCTGTTAGGCTGGGCTGTATCACAAGTTTGCTCTCTTAACAAGCCTCCTTGCTGCTCCATGCACGACAGCCTGTCACTGGGTCTGGTTATGCGTTTAGCTTCAGAGCACGCACTCTTGCACATACCGCTCAGCAGGTCGGATTGCCCAGAAAGGAGGCAACAAAGGTGGCATGCAAAAAACTCATGCTTCTGACAGAGCTGTCCACCAATGTTTGGCTCTGCTACCTGCTAAGCTCTCATGTGCTGAGAACTAATCAGTCTTCCTCCACTTCCTCACCAAAACCATATTAAGATGCGTGCATGATGGAGGGAAGTCAGATTCCTACTGGTGCTGCTGCTCTGCTGCTGAGTTGCTTTGCCTTCCTCTATGTATGCACAAAACCATGCTGGGTAACGCAGCTGGAGATTCACCTTGGGAAAGCAACGTCAAGAGCTAAGCGTTGTCGCTTCGCTAAGCATGAGAGCATCCTTCTCTGGCCTCCTGTCCTGTGCTCTGGGCATGCGGTCAGCAGCGTAGCTTGAGACTGAGCACGCCTCCCAGATAAGCATGGGGTGTCCTGCCCGCAAGGTCCACTTGGGAGCAGAGTTTTTGCTTTCCTGCACATAACCCAGAGGTTCAAATGAGGAAAGTGGCATCAAGATGCTGCCCTGCAAGGGCTCTAGGGCCCCCAGCTCCGGGCATTGCTGCTTTCTGCTGCAGGGCAGTGCCACTAAGGCCACGGTGCTCACGCCAACTGCTTTGCTCCTGAGGCCATCAAGTCAGCTCTGGATGCTATATCCTCATGGTGGCACTGCCAGGACACAGGAGCACGTGGCTTCAAGCCCATCTTACATACCTATCCCCACTGACAAACACCTGAGAAGGTGCTGGGTCACCAGCCGATGCAGTGATCTATAGGGAGTGGACACCTTATCCTGTCTCTGCACACATGCCACACCACTGCATGGCATGTGACTGCCTTGGTTAGGCCATTGGGGGGGCAGAGTTGGTTAGTAAGGGGTGGGGTGGCTGTTTTGAGGGTCACACACTGCCTGCACCCCTGAGAGTTATCGCTGGGGTATGTGAAAGGAAGTTAAAACAGGAAATCCTGAGTTAAATGGTTTTGATGAAGCCCTCAGTGACTCTTACTTCCCACATATGAGGGCAGAGCTTTTTTTTTCATTTAACCAAGCCCTCTTCGCCACTGCTGGGAAGCTCCTTGCCCCATCCATGTACAGAGCCAAGTTGTGTTTGCTACAAGAGGAGCTTACGGGTGCTTTGGGAGTACTTTCCAGCTCCATACCCAGAGTTTTGCATCTGCAGATGCACACGTGCAGACCCATCTAGCTGCCCCAGTTTCCACACACAAAAACTCACTTGTTTCCTTTTTTTTTCCTCCACCCCTTTGAAATCAAAGATGCAAATTAAGAAGGAGGCTCTAAATATCTGGAGAAGACTGTTCTACCCATCACCCACTGATACGACCCCGGATGTAGAGAAGGGCCTGATTGTCACAGTGCTGACTGCCAGCAAGGGCTGCAGACTTCAAGCAGGCAGGGAGGGCACAGAGCGTTTCTGAAAACTATGCTGCCACTTTCTTCTTTCTTTTACAAGGTCAGATTTTTTTTTTGGTGATGGTCATGGTCAGTGACGCTGGCAAAAAGTCAATTTTAGGAGCCTGTTTAAGGACACAGGCACTGTTGTTGGGCGACATCTGACGGGAAATCCTGCCTGCATCCATAGCATTGCACAGAATCACATGCCAAAAAGTTTTAAATGATTTTTGATTGATGATTTCCTCTAGAACTCACCAGAGCTGAGCAAACTAGCTTCAAGCTCCAGACTATTTTGTAGGAGAAAGTGGTGCAGGTATCATCACGAGTCGAAGTTTTGGGGCCTTCTCTATTCTGCTCCTCTACATTAAGCTGACCAGTAGAAAGAAGATATAAGCTAATCCATTAACTCATCACACAATTACATCGCACAATTACATCACACAACAACAATCAGTTGTTTTATCAACTGATTTAAAAATACATATCTAACATAGTAACTTAAACTGGAAAAAAATGTGATGACGCTTGGTTTCAGACTGCAACATCAATAAAATCGTAAGGTGCAGTCATTAGGATCAGTATCTCACACTCTGCAGTCACTAAAACAGATGTTTTGAATCTCACCTGAATATAAAGCAAATGCCCTATTGAAAAAACAAGAGATTATTCCCTTACTTCCCTGCATTGTCTTTGCTGCAGCATTACTTAAATTTATTCAGTCATATGAAATTGGAAAGCCTATTTGATCTAAAAAAAGTAAGGGTGGGACGGCTGACTTTGAAGGCACACATGGGGGATGCTCCAACACCTGCTTACAGAGGTCAGCTCTGCTAAAGAAATTCTGGCATGCAACATCTATCCATAGAAGCAAGAGAAATCCTTCCAGGTAGCTATGGAGCAAATAAACATGTTAATATTGGGATAAGCCACTTGGTCAGCATTTGCTCCCATAGCGATGTAGGCAACAAGAACCTTGGTTGCCTGTGAAAGGGGTGAGCTCCTCTGGGGACACCAGGTCTGAAACCACCCAGCCTTTCTGGGCTCTTCCTCAGGCAACGCAGCCCTCCCTTTACAACCCGCTCTGGTCCTCTCAAGCCCTTGGCTTTGTCCCTTGCATGTTAAACATCCAGGACCACAAAAGATAGACCATGGGGCTGCTGTTAGGTCAGGCTGCTGAGTGTGTGCGGGAACACCCTGTGCGCCTCACCTCCTCCAGCCCCTTCCACAAGCAGCCGGCTCCATGCTCTGCTTGGTTCAGTGTCCCTGCCTGACTCACAAAGCAAGGCATGGTGCAGATGAGAGGAAACACGTTAGGATTTGTTCTGTTTTAGCGCATGAAGGCTGCAAAAATAACCACGTTTGTCCGTAATAAGAGGTTGATTAGCTCTTCTGTTGATCAGCGGGTGCTCTTTAAAGAAAGCATTTCTGGACCAGCTGTACCCTTAATTGAGGCAAATCATGTCATTTGTTTGAACTGCTCTACTTGTAAAGCTCTGCATTTAGCTTGCAGAAGAAGCTGAAAGATAGCATCAGTCCTTCAAGACCATGCCGCGTACGTGGCTCCAACACGCGCTGCCACCCGAGTATCTTCTAGGACCAGAGACTTTTGTTCTGAGATGTTGTGGAGGCAGTGGGTCTGTCTGGCAATGACTGCAGCATGGCCCTGCCGGTCAGGGGCCAAGCGACATTCACCAGCTCAAACCTCTCCGAGGCTTTTGTGGATGAGCAGACAGCTGGCTGGTGGTGGCTGATATCTCCAGGAGGGCTCTCATTCATGATGTGCCTGAGGAAATGAGACACATTGTGCTGAAATTGCACTCTGAGTCTGAGTATCTATATTCTCCCCACTGGCTCTGCCATCTCCTGCTCTGAAAACTGAACCAAAAGCTGCCAGGCCTGGGAGCAGCACAAGGCACACCAGCTTCCCACACAAGGCATGCGCTCTCTGCCTGTGCTGCTCTATAAAGACTATGTTAACTTCAAAATCAAGGTGTCAAAACTCCTCAGTTTCATTTCTTCAAAGAAGCAACACGATGCTAATCTTACAGTACGTGGGTTCAGAAATAACTATGTTTTGGTGCATGTGACACTTATCTAATGCCTACTTTATTTTCCAGAGCTCTTTCTAACATGAATTAATATAAGTTTCTAGGAAAAAAAAAACAGAGTGGGATGTCAGGAACTTGTCCTGGGGTTTACCCGAGGAGAGGCTTGAAGAAACACCACTACAAGAGCTCTGCAACAGACATGAGCATCAGCCCAGCATGGGGAACATGGGAATGGATGTAAAAACACAGGAAAATTCTGGGCTATTATTCAAGAAAGTACAAAACTTCCAACACTCAAGTGATAAGGAACATGAGAAAATGTTTCCTTTAGTGTTAGACGTCAAAGGTAAATGTCAGCACAAATAAAATGAGTTATTTTTACAGAACAGGCAGGAGACTCCAGAGACAACACAGAAGTCTGCTTTTTTCTTCCATGAAGTCCCTTCTCTTTTCCCCAGACACACTGCAGGCAGTGCTGCTGGCAGCACACATACCTGACACTTGTTGATCCAACAGCTGCTGGTCCTGAAATAGCCCTTTGCTGTCCGGTGCTCCCAGCAGGATGGCACTGCCCTCGGGATCCAGAGGCAGTTGGCACATTGTGCTGGCTCAGGAGGGTGAGTTCCTTGACCAGAGGCTGGGCTGAAGTTTCTTGATAAGTCCTTGAGTGGCATTGCTGTGTCCACTGCCTGTCCTCCTCTTGGCTGGGTATTTTTACGTACCTTACTCTGCGGTTTCTTTTTTTCCAAGGTCTTGCCACAACATCCATTACAGATGCAGGTGAAGGGCTTTTTGGAGGGGATGGAATTAGACAACAGTTTGGGTTGGAGAACACTGCACCTTCCTGAGCCTGTGATGAACCTGAAACAGCAGGGGAAACACTGTGATTTACCAGTTCATCTTACTGCTAAATGACTGACCCAGTGAGCAAAAGGTTTCAGAGACTGCTGTGTGATGGAGCTGGGTGGGCAGATGTGTTCCGGGACACACAGTGATGCTTTGTTGAATTGCTTCCTCTGATAGTTGGGGGTTTGGGTTACTCAGCAGCCTCCCTGCCTCTACTGCTGGTGATGCGGCAAGCACTGGAACTGCTCACGAGCAGTGCACAGCTCAAGAGCAAGGTCAGCTCACCCATCCTCCTGTCCTCAGCCAAGATCATATCTGCATAATCCCTGGCCAGTGTTTGCACTGACTTGTTTTAAATACCTCAGGACCGCATTCAGTGATCTGAAATTCAAGGCACAGGGATAATCACAGATAGTGGATCCACTTTTCTTTAATCAGAGGCAGAGGTATGAGAACAAGATCTTGAGATTAGCCTTAAAATTACAGGAAGTGCCTGACTGCTAGAGAAAATATTGCGTTACAGGCAAGTTTACTATCTGGCTGTTCATATTTTAGCCCATGTAATCCTCAGGTGCAATATATGAATATAATGTGCATATATATATGCTTAAAACCATTCTACATACCACAGGGATCTGATTGCTCTTGCCTATTAAAAGAACCAACCGTATCTAAGAGCCTGATGTGCAAGGTTCAGGGCAGGAACACAATCTAAAGAATGCGCCACCAAAACCCAGGCCCAAAAAGTTCAGCTTTATAGCTCGTAATTGGTGGGGATGTATTTTACAGCTTAGGCAACCACATAAAGCTGATATAAAAGTTTCACTGAACAGTTTCCATCATACTATATGCTTTAAAAATGTCTTAATTTCATAGGGGTATTTATTTGTTTTTAAGTAAAGACACTCTGAAAGACTGGTATGCCTGACTCAAGAGCCCGAAATAACACTCAACGACTTCCAAAGGGTGCAGATTATATGGATCTGATGCTGTAAACACTACACAAGAGTGGTTTTGCTCAGATGACTTGTCCTTTCCTGGTCAGAAGGATTGTTTCCAGCAACAAGTTCTGTGAGAAAATCATATTGGGTAGGACACACTTCTGAAGTTAAGTGTTGAGGCATTTAAATATCCCTCTAAATCTTGACACAGTCTCAAGTCACAGAGGTCAAGTGTATTTTTAACTGCCTTGCTGAATAAAGTGTATCAGTTGTTAAAGTTTTATCAGGTATTTGCTCTGCAATACACATCCCAGTGACAGTGGGCAAAGGCTACTGTGTTTGTAATTACTTAAATCTTGCTTATTATGGTCAGTTGCTTGTGATTTGGGATCTGGGCCATCCGTCCTGCCCCCCCTCCACTTAGGTAATACTAGATTTTAAAACTCCTCCATCAATCTTGTAACCAAACCCTAGTAAATGGGCAGATCTATGCCCAACCATTCACTTTTACAGTCCTATAGGGCATGACACTGGTATACCATGAGACGTTTGGGGCATTGCCTACTCAATTAAAAAAGATGACGAGATCATAATAAATCCTACTCTATCTAAAGAAATCATATTAAAACTAAAAAAGATCAGATTAAATCTAAAGGGGCCATAAGATCATAATCTAAGACTTCTGTGATCACTGGACAATAGGTCATTCCTTTAGATTTTTCCAAACAGCTTCTATTCTTGCTGAGGTAATATTGTTTATGTTACTGTTAATACACAGAGGCTTTGAACAGTTGAACGATACTTCTGTTTTTTTTTTTCAAAATATATTATATTTTTCCAACGTTTAATAGATCCATTTTTTGCCCTTGAAAGAAACGTGAAATGAAAACTCCCATGCTAATATTTATTAAAGCAAAAAAAAGAGTTATTATTAACAATAGAAATAGATTCAAGTTGTACTTTTGTAAGCTACTGTACTTGAAATGTATTTGGAATAACCATTATTAATGTTTCTGATATTCTTACATGTGATAGTCAAGAAGCAGTGAAGAGCAGGAATTCTGCTTTCATTCATGTAAATGCAGTTCCAGAGAGGTCTTTGGTTTTGTTCCTGAGCAGAAGAGCACGTTTAATTTCTAAACTCTTTACTGAACGCAGCCCTTTGGTTGCATATCTTTGCAGAATTCCCAGTTGCCCAGTTAAATCTTAATCATTAGCTCAGCCATTATTTCCATCAGTGCCAACCGGGGTAAAATATAGCTCAGTTGGAACGACAGTATTTTAGACTCACCTGGCACTGCCATAAATTAGTGACACAAGGTAAAAGACAGAGGCACGTCCTTCCTCTATCCTCGATGGATAGAGGTGTAAGATCAGCTTCGTTCCTCTTAATTCTACAGATCCATGCTGAAATATATCAACTAATGGTCAACACAGCTGGCCACCATGTCCTGCTTAAAACCTGGAATGGATTACCTAGGGTCTGGCTCTGCAATGATATTTCCAAATTGCTGCTCCAGAGCACAGAAGCCAGATCTCATCAAACACTGCAGTTACTAATACACCTATCTACAAATGGTTAGTAGCACGTGTCACTACCTGATGCCAACCCTTCCCCAGAGGTTTAGGTCTAGTACCTGAGACAGACTGGGAGAGACAGGAGTGGCAAGAAGAATCAAGAGAAAGCCTTTCAATAAGGTCCTCATCACAGGTCTCCCTCAACTCATCTTCACAGTTGTTAGTCAGGCTGCAGTCTTCCTTATCACTAAGAGCTGCCTTCAGTGCTTGCGTGGCTTTTTCTTGCTGAGCAGTCTGCAGGCACCTGGACATCAAATGTTACACCTTCAGTTAGCCTTTGAGCTGTGAATATGCAGCCAGCCCAGCGCAGCCTGGCATGGCCACACAGACAAACACCCAGACAGCAGATTTAGTCACCCACTGTGATTTACCACTTTCCTGGAGATATGGAAAATTATTCTAAATGGATCAGCCATCTAAGCTGCTTGTGTCTGATTATCTGAAAGTGCTCTAAAGTTAATCAAGTGAAATGAGGCAGACTTAAAATACTACACAGTGAAGTAAGCTCAGAGAAATAAAGGCATTTTTACTTCCAAAACAACGATTATCTGTCTATGAGATGGGGGAATCTCAGCATGGTGTTTTTTTCCTGTCAGCCTTTCATGTGTTTAGACTAATGTGATGCTTGCATAAAAACTCATTCCCTTTAACTTTTTTCACTGTCTGAAGGTAGACACTGTGAAGACCAAGAATGTCATACCAGTTATGAAAAGCAATTTCCTTGCTCTCGCTAAGCAACCGAGTCCACCTTGCCTATGCCAGTCTTCAGCCTGCTCTAGAGAGACGTCAGAGCTTCCCCCAGGTTTCTTCTCCCTCCCCGCAGATACTCCAGCGGGGAGGACTGATGGAAGGGTTACCATCGCAGGAACAGGAAGGCAGGAGGCCAAATCTATCCCCTGAAACCGCCACCAGGTGGCCAAAGAGTTTATTTTACTATTGCAGCAGAAAATGAATGCCCGTTTTACTGCACAAGATTTCTCCCGTGGTCTCACCATTTGTGCTGCTTTCTCCATACACTCAGTTCAGAGAACACACCTTCCTGGTGCAGATCTTCTCCTCCTCCAGAGCCGTAAAAGTTTTCTGTCCTCAGACTGCAGCGTTTCAAAGTGCTTACTATGGGGGGCTGCAAAAATGACAGAAGTTCTCTTGATAACCTCAGGAGTTCTCCCCAGCTCCATTTCTAGATTGTGGATTGTAGAAGGCATCAAAGCCTGCTGTAACTCCTGAGTTTTCAGATCACCCCTTATCATTTTCTTGCTCCTCAGTTTTAAGAAGCCCCATGTCCCAGTCACGTGCACTGTTACAGCTTTGAGGAACCCAGGGTGGCAGAAACAAAACTGCTGGTTTATATCTCACTGGTGTACAAGCCTGTAGCACCTATGTCAATAAGCATATTAAGATCAGTAACACAGAAAACTGCATCATTCAGCATATGACTGCAGTCCCCTTCCACATCCTAGTTTATAATGCACAGCAATTCACTCAAATGTTCAAATTTGTTTCAGAAAATCTTCCAGTGGCAGCAGAGGGACAAGGGAGGTACACATTTTTTCCAGTGGTTCTTTAACGTCTATTGTCAGCATTAAGTGAGGCTGCTGACAGCGCAGCCGTGCAGATGTCCTCTGCACGCTGTTTCCCTGATGTAGCACAGCCTGTTTAGGCATACACATGTGCATCTGTGCCCTGCTGAACCTCAGGGCCCACAAAAGCTAACTATGACGAGCCAGACTGCACCCCTTATGCACATGGGTATCCACTCACTAAGCTACTGCTGAAATGAGCAGGCTGATCTGCAGGGCTGGGGTACCACTCCAGTGACAAGGTGAAGAAACTTTGGCTTTGTGTGTGTTTACTCAGAAGGAATGACCTTGCAGCATTAGCAATCTCACTATTTACGTCAACATCAAAGAAACACTGCTGAAAAAAAAAATCTTTTTCTTAATAGCTGTTGTAGGAATACTATCAAATTTTGCAATCCTGACCTGCGGTTCGCTCAGCCAGGATGATAGGAAACATGCCGCCAGCAGCTGATACATGATTTTCATGTGTTCCTTTACAACTGATAGTTAATTGCTGGTAACACATGGGCACCTTTGTAACATCAGAGCAAGAGACTCTCCATCCTTCTCAAGGCAAATTGCATGTTGGGGGGCTTTTTGGGCTACAGAAGACTGTGAGCTGCCACAAGCCACAAGTGGAAGTTCAGTTTATCCCAGATTTATGGGAGTCACGAGGCAGGAACATGAACTATACAAGAAAAACGTACACCTAGCTTTTGTCTCCTTGCACGAAGGGCCTTGGTGGGGTTCCCACATATAACTTGGCTGAGTCCTAAGAAAAAAGGAAAAAAGAAAATATTTCACTCCAGCGTTTAACAAATGGTGCTGTCTCTGAAATCAATCAACATCATTTCCCATAGACAGGAGGATGTAATATTTTATAGCGTAGGTTCACAATGTCAGCTGGCATGGCCTGACACTGCTGCTAAGAGGCAGTTTCTCATTTTCTACTGGAATCTGTCTCCTGCTCCTGCCCTGCCTCCTCCACTGTGCTGGTGCAAACACTTGTGCGGCCACATGGTGAGTCAGATCAGGGAACCACTCCAAATTAAAACTAAATATGCTTTTTTTTTTTTGGGGGGGGGTGGTGGTGGTGGTGGTGTTTGTTTTGCAGGGTTATTTTTCAGCTGGATCTCAATCAGAATCAGGTTCCCCATGTGGCTATGCAGATGCTCTTGCCAAAACAAGAGCCAAGGCAGCAAAGGGACAGGAAGAAGCAGTAAACTCTGGGTGAAACTGTCTCTATCAGTAGTGCTAGCTACCTAAAAGTGCACATGAAATTATGGCCTCATTCCCTGGCAGCTGTATTCAGTTTCCATGTACTTTTCCGAATGCACACTCAGCTGTTGACACTGCATTGCTTCATCCAGTTCATCATCCTGAATCCTACATACAGCAAGAAACTGAGGTGACACTGGCATCTGAGAGAAGCAGCCCACAATGCTGGGAAAACAAACACCATCTTCCTATCTAATTTGCACTCTGTGGGCCAGTGGAGTTGCACCATCAAGGCCTTTCCAGGGAAGGATGCCTTGGGAAGTGCCAAATATTGTACCAGAAGTGAACTCCTTTTCCATCCAGCTGTTCCCAGGAGCTACTAACTTGGCAGTACTTCCAGGTGGTCAGGGCATGAAGGGCAGTGGTACCCCTGTAGATCAGGTATGTGAATGTCAAGGAACTGACTCCTCTTTCTGAGGGACTCACCCGTGGAAACCCAAAAGAAAGTGCTCACTGACAGCAGCGGTGCTGCTGCAGTACATGATGCAATGGGGAGTGAATGTGCATCACCACGCCTCTGTAGAGGACTGCCTTGCACCACATTCCTGTGGCTGAACAAGATGTGCCCAGATATGACTTAAGTGAGCCCTAGCTAGGCTGACGTGTAATTCAAAGGACTGAGCAGGACAGCTTTTGACGAGGTGTGAAAGGCAATTTCAGCAAGGGAGGACCATTGCAGCACAGGGCTGTTAAGAGGGACAGCAGCACATAGTGCGTGGGGGTGAGGGGCTGAGGAGGGGGAAGCTCAGCTGACTTGCACCTTCTGCTGTGGGGGGAAATAAAGTAAAGCCCACACTAGAGCAGGTGAGTCCCGTGGCCAAAAACATATGCTGAACATGATATAGCAGTGGCAAGGGTGGGTGGTATTCAAAGCACTCAGGCTTTCATCAGCAAGAATAACATTCAGAAAGAGGTGGAGGTGTGGGAAAGAACAGGATTTAAAAACATATATTACCATGTGTCAAATCACTGGAGTCATCTTCTGGGAACAGTTCATCAGAAACAGTGGGATCTGGAAGAGGACAGCCACTGTACAACACGTGGGCACTGCTAGATCTCCCTGTATTAGCAGACCACTGTGCAGTTCCAGGTCTGGAAGTTGTCGGGGGTCTTGGGCCGCATCCAGAATGCCTTGCTACTGCCCCAGGACGGGGATCTAAGAGAGAGGTTTCACTTGAGTAAGCAGGGTAATGCAAGACTTCAAACCACACCATCGCCACACACTGCCAATATGGTGACTGCTGCTGCACACTTGGAGCTGTAGGAGACAGAAAAATCTGTCATTGCAGCTACAAGAAACGTGTTGGAATGGGTCAAGCCTGGAGACAGTGGGCTCCCTGGTGCTGCTGCTGTCCTCTGCAGATGGCAGAATTGGGGAACACTTAACTAAACCAAAGTCCCTTCCCATCCTCCTCCTCCTGGGCACCAGGGACAGGCTGCTGGCTGAGGATGGGGTTAGGAACTGCTCTGTGCTCATTACTTGCCTTCGATTGCCCCGCGAGTGAGCCCGGAGTGTCCAGGGCTCTGCTATGCCCCCTGCTTGCATGCCTTGGGTAAGAGTAACCTGTCTCTCATTTTCTGCCCGCCTGCCTGCAGGGGAACCACTGCGGGCTTGCCACAGGCACAGTCCGAGCCCCTAACCTTAAAATATATTGCTTAAAAGGCACAACACAGACTGTTACAGCCACCTCACCGGAGCTATTAGACAATCAGGGCAAACCACGTAGCAAGAGTTATGGAAATCTGGGAATGGCAGTGGGACATTTTTCCAGTACTGACAGGTACTTCTCTGCCACAGAAAGAAAGGTGGAAACTGGGTTTTCGCAATGCTACAGGGCAGGGTGGATTATACAAAAGCTAGTGAAGGCAGA